>JAEQBH010007911.1:0-149291 GCA_016808115.1 Tetrastigma voinierianum | reverse complement strand
CTGTGGTATGATCTGTCTATTCACAAAAATCTAATGGGATTTTCTACTTTCTATTGAAATGCTTTCTTTTATTATTTGGTCATGTTGGTTATTTACTTTATTTTTTGCATACCATGGATGTATGGATGATTAGTCTACATTGTTGGTCTAGCGTCACAGGATGCGCTTGATAGATCATGCGGAGTTGAATTTATTTCTTCTCTTGATTCGAGTAACTTCTTGCTCCAGATACCACTTGCCATGCGCATGTACATGCAGTTCATGCGATATAAAATGTCCCGGATCTAGTCTCATGAGTTGATGTTTCTACTTATGAAAATCTTGTGCTTCTGGTTAATTATATTTGACTCCATTACATTTGAGTCATGCGGGTTATGATGCTAGCTCATCATGCATATGGTCGATCACGGACACAAAATAAAATGGGTTTGTTGGTAGCAACCATGGCAGAGAACATTAATCATTTTAGTCAGGCTTCTCATTTAGAGCCTGGTCATATTTAAAATTCTTCCCTATCTCAAAAACAATAAGCGTATGTTTGTAGAAAGCTCATGTGTTGTACTTATGTTATTTCCTCTTATAAAATTGTCTTGATCCCGGAATTTACTTTCTCACAAATTATTTTCTCTAGGATCTATCATGTATTATTTTAAATCATCATTTCCACAATGCTCTGCTTTGGTCAACTATGACTTTGATGGCGATTGTTTTGAAACAAGTCTTCTTGTTCAATGCATACTGTTGTGATTATCACATCCTATTGTCTCACTTCACATTGCATGTGGACGAGTGTTTTATTTTGTTTTGTTTCTCTACTCTTTTTTTTTTTTTTTTTTGATGAGCCTTGTTTTCATGTTGTGACACTAATCTATGAACCATCATCGTTGTTTGAGTAGATAAGAGGTGATACTTCCCACTATGATGTTGTTCTTGGTCGATGGCCACGGGTACTCTCGGCTAGTGCGAGATTCGGGTTAGTATTCAATTGAGTGTTGTTAGCAAAATTGCATTTTCTTCGACTTTCACATGAGAACAATGGATGTCAGTTAATCTGTCAGTTAGGAATATTTTGGCCCTAGATTGCTCATATATGCATGCTTATGTGTACTTAGTCCTAATTCTTGGTTCTAGTACCTGTCTACTCACGTTTACATTGATATGATAGAATTCTTATTTTTAGCGTACTCTGGATGTGCGGCACTATTCTATGACAAACTTAATATTTAGTGAAGCGTAGTGCATGAGAGGGATAGGTAAGCCGTGTAGGCTTGAAAATGTGTTTGGTTTCATGGAAAATTAATTGAAAGGGTGTAAAAATAGCAAAATTCCATACCATACATAATTTAATTATGACATATAATTGCATGTGAGTGTGAAGATGGTGGTGGATGAGTCCACATAGAAAAAAACTAAGAAGATAGTGCGATGGATAGCACATATCTCCACGAGCTTTCATCATTAATGAACATGGATGTGGATCTTTAAATTGGCCTTACCATGAAGGTGAATCTCTCCATATTATTATGTTACCTTCCTTGGATTAACGACAACATGGGAAAAAACTTGTATCGATGTTATATGCTTATAAGCGTCTCTCGAAGAAAAACATGGCGAATAAAGTAACCACCTTTCTGTAAAAATCGATTGTGAGTGTGGGGAGAGGATTGTTGGTTGTTGGAGGATTTGACTTCACCATTGCTCATTCTACAATAAATTTAGTTCCCGGATTGCACATTTACTATTCCAATGATATTACTTTCGATAAACCATAGCTCATGCTTTAAAAACTACTATTTGGTGATATTTGATTAATATCCGTTTCTATTATTGCTCCATCTCAAATTTGCATATATTTGATTTTCTAATAAAATTTATGTATTTTCTTTATGATGTTGAAGGAGTTCCAGCCATGTTGGTGTCTGACTTGTGAGGATATGGATCAGGTAAGTGCTTGTTGTAACCCTTACTAAAACTTGGTACTAGGCACTTTTTTCCCTCAGTGAATTTTTGTAGCCTTTACTTCATTCTCTTACAATTCAACCCGGAGAGTAGGCTTAGTTTGTGATCGATTTCATTTCTTACTCCTTAAACTATTAATTGTTTTTAGCATCTCCAAGTTCTTGAATGACAAACTATTTATTCTCTGTGACTAAAATGGGTTATGTCCCCATTCCTTTTATGATTCTTCACAGGGCTTTCATCCAGGCGGAGTGGAAAATGCGGGAATAAAGGCGCATAGAGACCGCGTTGTAATTGTAAGTTAATGTGGAATAATAGAATGATACATTATTAGCTTATATGACTTGTCTTTCATTTGTTTGATTCTTAGATGCGAATGAAAAGTCATCAGAAAACAACTTAATTCTACATCCCACACATTTAATTTAGTGATTGGTGGGATCACATCTATATATTAATTTACACAGAGTTTTATTTGCAACTTCTTTTTTTGAAAGAATCTGCAACTTATTTAAAACCTAAAATAGTATATCGTTTATTAACTACTAAATAATGTCATTTGGTACCAAATTTATTACAATATAGAAGGTGGAAGAGAAGCATGGAGATAAAATATAGATGGAGTATGACAATGATAAACTAGAAACATCATTACTAAGCTCGTCCATACCGGCTCTTCAACTTTTGGGAGTGCAAGTTTGTGAAATGAATGAGATTTGGGCGCCAGAACAAGTCATAAAGCTTTTGGTGGATGATGAATGGGATTTGGTCCACGAGAGATAGAATTAAAGCTTGGGGTGGATTTTGAATGGATTCGGGGCCACGAGAGACGAGAATGAAAAGCTTGTGTGGTGGATGATGAATGGGATTTGGTCCACGAATATAATGCAAGCTTGGGGTGGATTTGAATGGGATTTGGGCCACCAAGTACCGAAATGCAAAGCTTGTGGTGGATGATGAATGGGATTTGGTCCATCGGGGTTGAAATCACTGAAACTTGAGGTGGATTTGAATGGGATTTGGTGCGCCGGGGAACAAAAGAGCTCCAAAATCTCGACTAGCTAAAACAAGAGATGTCACACCCCGATTTTCGGGACGCGAGACCAAATACTGGGACTCTTGACCTGATTTTTTTTTTAAAAGCCAAGCGGGTACCTATGGGGTATAGCCCCTACATCTTACTCATGAAGTCAAAATCTCATATACATTTACGAGTCCATTTACATGCTCTGAAACTGAACTTTTACATTTACAAATCAGAGCACGGAACCTACATGTAGTGAACCCTTACAAGTGTGTTGGCCCAGCTGTATGCGGATGTTTGCTGACGTCTTCTCCTGTACCTACACGGATTAAAAACCCGTGCTAAGCTTTACGCTTAGTGGGAAACATTTCTTATGCATATACACATTTAACGCATAAAACAATAACAGATAATATAAATTTCATGCATTTATATTATGAGCTTATACGAGTACTTCTTCTTATAACAGGCTTACGCTTATTTGGATCTCCCGTAGGAGTTACAGATCTTATTCTTATGCAGAACTTATGCTTATCACAAACTTATGTTCATTCAAGACTCCCGTAGGAGTTACAGAACTTATACTCTTTCAGAACTTATGTAGGCTTATGTTTATTCGGGACTCAAGTAGAAGTTCACCAGAACTTATCCCTTATACTACGGAGTTTACCCTTATTCGGAGGTGCAGTAGGTATCATAGAAATTCACGGAATAATGGAGATAATGCAGACTTATTCTTATACGGAGTACTTGTAAATTTTCTGAAACTTATATTAGTGCTGGAGACTTGGGCATGTATTTCCAGATCTTATACATGTCTTCTGAGCCATATACTTATCTTACGGAACTTATGCAGTCTTACGGGCATATACTTATCTTACAGACTATCTTTGGTCTTACAGGCATATCAACATCTTACGGGGACTTATACTGATCTTACGGGCATATACTTATCTTCTGGAACTTATCACGGTGTACAGACATATACTTATCTTACGGAACCTCTTGGTCTTACGAGAACTTGGACATGTATTTCGGATCTTATACGCTCTCGCTGAGCACCTACTTATCTTTGGAGACTTATCTTGATCTTACGAGACATATACTTATCTTACGGAACTTATATTGGTCTTCACAGACATATACTTATCTTACGGAACTTATATCACGGTCTTCACAGACATATACTTATCTTACGAAACTTATGCAGTGCTTTGAGCTTGGAATATGGCTGGATCTTATACATGTCTTACAGGCATACTTATCTTTGAGACTTATGCGTCTTACGGAGCATATACTTATCTTGGAACTATCTTGAGTGCTACGGATATACTTATCTTAGACTATCCTTATGCGAAGGTATCCGCAGGTACCATAAGTCGGAACTAATCATCATCATATCACATACAGGGTCAGTTCAGACTTATGCAGATACATATCAGGTATGGACATTAGTCCATGCGCAGTGCGGATCTCAACATATACATATGCTTATTTGCAGATTCTGAGGAATTGCTAGGTGGTACTCACGGACTTATACTTATTTTTCGATAAATTGCCGGTAAGGTACTCTTGGACTTAATCGGTGCAAGGGCTTTATCAGATCGGGACTAATCGGATACGGGACTTATCGGATACGGAGTGCAGAGTGGAATCTTGCAGGGACTTATTCGGATCACAGAGGGTACGAAGTGGGTACTCTGAGGATAATCAAACATGGCAATCAGGAGACGAGACTTAGTCAAGACCAGGGACTTAATCGAGGAGACAGGACTTAGTCGAGGGACGGAGTTAATCGAAACGGGACTTAGTCGGATAGGGTACCGTGGAGTGCAGCCGAGGAACTTAAGCAGTCACGAGTACGTTCGGATCTTTACATATTCTTTATTCGGTGTCTTATCATGATAATACATCACGACTACCTAGACCCGATCATAGGCCAGTAGGGCGGTGTAATAAGTACCAGTGCAAGTACAAAGCAGTCTTAGTAGCACCAGCGCGGGAGTGCGGGCCTGTTCGGGACGTGCTGCTCCCGCGCGGCCAGTCTGTAGCACCCGGTAAGTCTTGGGAGCGCCCGAATCAGCAGTGGCTAACCCGCATGACCGGGAGTCTTGCGTGCACCCGGCGAGTCTTGAAGCATAGCGAGTCTTAGAAGCACCCGACAGGACGCGTCCGGCTCATTCATTCTTGGTTCTGGGTAGTCGCCATTGTCATATGTATTTAGGAACTTATAATGTTCATATTTAAGTTCATTACAAATGGGTTTTCATATCATAATCAGAGTTCATTTACCTATTCCATATGGCATTTTCGAATACTTGTATGATATGATGTCTATCCAAACATCATTCATGTATTCTGTCCCTCTGATGAATCTATTTTTCTTAGAATTGGAATCAATCCAATCGGATCATCAAACTCAAGATTATGGCATTTCATGCCGACTAATTCGATTCTGGAATTTTACGAGGACAGTTTGAAATATTTATTTTCCAGTTGCCTTGTCTCAATTTTGACACTGGAGCTTTGTACTCCTTTAAATTTATGGTGCTAAGGGGTTCCTGTTCCAGCTGGAATCCACCCCATTGGGACACGAAACTCAAGTGATCGACAAGCTCGGACTACTCATGATCAACTGATGCAGAAGTAAGAGGCTTGCACATAGCCCACTTGGAGTAATTTTGGGCTATCTGAAGAGTCCGAATTTGGAGATACTTAGTAAATATTTTGTTCTCCTTGAAGTCTATTTTGAAGTGGACACTTGAATCCTGTCAATCGGATAAGAATTGGGGAAGTTATGGCCAAAATACAAAAACTGGTCTAAACTGGAAAACCAGAACAGGTTGTACCGGTACAAGCTCAAGTTGTACCGGTACAACTTGGCCAAAAATGACTAGAACCGAAATTGTACCGGTACAACTCAACTTGTACCGGTACAATTCACCCAATATTGCCCAGAATGGTTAATTTCCCTTTTCAAAGCACTTTATCATCCATATATCCTCCTACATCGCACCTACGCACCTCAAAGGTCATTCCACCTTGGCTCTTATAACCTCTTTTCTACTCTATTCATCTTTCAATACTATCTTGTTTCCAAAATTCCTTTCATGGGTACTTCCAAAGAAACCATTCTAATATGGGTTATGACCCATACACAAGCAAACATGATGTTTTAGTTAGGGTTTATTCACAAACCCCTAGCTTCAAGACTCTCAATTAACCATGAATCCATCCTAAAGAGGATTCTTTGACTATCTTGTACCATATGGGGTTATCATCCCTATTTTCAAGAATCAAGGTTAAGATGCAATTCCAATCAAAACCTAGGGTGAAGACAGAAGCATTTAATCATATAAAACTTACAACTCCATGTGATCCATCTAAAATCCCAAAGTTCCGTACTTAGGTTCGGTTCCATACGGTTTAGCACCTTCCTCCTCTTCTTCTTCTTCTTCCTCTTCCTCTCCTTCCCATTTTGCTCCATACGTGAAGCCCTTGTTTGGAGACCAAAATTAATGCATTTTTGGTCTCCCACATCTATTTATAATGAAAGTTTTGATTATTTAGCTTTTAATCCTCCAACTTCATTAATTACATTCCTGATCTTATTATTTAAACTTTGGCTCTAGTAAACAAAATTCTGTCTTTGATACCTTTCTCTAATATTCATTTCGGGTCTCTCATTTTATTTCCGAAAATTTCTATTTAACTTTTAATATGCCACTAGCAGAAGTCAAGCGCTAGGGTATATTTTGAGTCTGATAAAAGAAAGAGAAGATGAAGGTTCCATACAAATTGTAGCTTGGATAAGTGCTCCATGGTGTTTTAAATGAAGTCTTACCAATAGTAACTTCTTATTATATAGCATTCTTTAGGTATTTTTTGAGATCTGAAAAGAGTTCTAATAAGATTGTAAATATCTTAGAAATCCAATCTGAAAAAGAAAAAAATTATAATTTTATTTATCTTCAAATGCACCTCTTTTTGGAATATAGATATTTTCCTTCGAGAATTGTTACTTAAATGTTAAAATCTAACCTAATAAATTATCCTAAAGAAAATATAAGTCTACTAATGTAGAAGCTATGCATATTTCTTTTGAAAAAAGTAAGGTTAAGATTTTTTTCTCTTCTATTTACATTGTTAATTTTTACTTGTGCAATAATGATAATAGGAAGTGTCTCCCAAGTTAGGGTTGATTTCTTACATCCACTAATTGATAACTCTTCAAGGTTTGTCAAATAAACAAGTGAGGTAGGTGGTCGTATTATAGCAGTTCCATCAACTGAATTCCTTAAGCCGTATGGTACTTGCCCCACCTCATGAAGCTGGCCCCGAGGCTATTGCTGTGTTAAAACCACCCACGGGAACCCACCGAGACCAGGCGGTCAAAAACCCGCCGTAGGATCACATGCGACCGTACGAATAATACAAGTTTTTTTACATTTGACCAAGTTTGACTAAGTTGTAATTTGACATTTTTCGAGGATGGATAAGTTTGGGTTGACTAAGACACCATTTTCGTAGGCCTCGTGATACGAGTTCATAGGCGGGTTGAGCGTCAAAATGGGCTAACGGATAAAGTTATGGCAGGGAGTTGATAAGCGATATTTTATCAATGTCAATTATCCCTCGGTTTTACGGCGACCCCTAGGCTCTATATAAGCTTTAGACACTGCGTGCAAATAGAACCTTCAAAAACACTCATTTCGGCACAAAACCTAGAAAAATTCCCAAGCTTGTGGAGCCCGGTGGGTGTTTCGACGTTTTAGGCCAAACGGGTTTTGGCCGTCAGGCGTGATTCAAGCCACCCTTGATAGCGGCAGGGAGGGCACGGCGACCTTGTCGTGAGAATTTCCGCAGATCGACCACCGTGGACGCTCGGGTGGGTGTGACCTTGTTGATCGCCCTGCTGGGTCGTCGGATTTTGCTATTTTTTGGCCATTCGAGGCCGACCCATACCTCCCTCCCCCCATTTTTGGACCCTCCCGAACTCATTCTGTGGTCCTTTTCTTGAGATTCCTCAGTTGAAGAAGATACGTGAAAGCGAGTTTGGCGCGACGGTTGGATCAAGTTTTAAATACCACGGCAACTTTTGGACCAAGGTAAGGTACTCCACGTGTTCCTGGTCTGGGACTCCATTGATATAAAGTTTGTAAATTTTGAATCGTCGTTTGGTTGGTTTTTTCCATTTTGGGTCATTTAGGGTAATTAGATGGGTGCTTCCATAACATTTAAAATAACAAGATACAAATACATGATATGTCTTTAAAATTGTAATGGAACTGTTATTTCACGAAAAGAATTGCTTTTATAATATCTTTTACAACAAGTATTTTATTTTTTAATCATTTTATATTTTATATAACTTTTAAGCAAATTTTAGAAAGAATGAAAAGATGTCAACAACTTAATTTCTACGTCCACACATTTAATTGGTGATTGGTGGGATCACATCTATATATTCAATTTGAAGTTTTTATTTGCAACTTCTTTTTTTTGAAAGAATTTGCAACTTATTTAAAACCTAAAATAGGATAATAGTTTATTAACTACTAGATGATAGCATCATTTGGTACCAAATTTATTCTGATATGAAGGTGGAAGAAGCATGGAGATAAAATATAGATAGTGACCTTGATAAGCAAAACATCATTACTAGCTCGTCCATACCAGCTCTTCAACTTTTTAGAGTCTAAGTTTGTGAATGAGATTTGGGCATGAGACAAGTCATAAAGCTTGTGGTGGATGATGAATCGGGATTTGGTCCACCATGGAATAGAATGCAAAGCTTGGGGTGGATTTTGAATGAAGTTCGGACTACCGAGCAGATAGAAAAGCTTGTGGTGGATGATAAATGGGATTTGGTCCACGGGAATAGAATGCAAAGCTTAGGGTGGATTTTGAATGGGTTAGGCCATCGAGACAGATGAAAAAGCTTGAGAATTGGATGATGAATGGGATTTGGTCCATGGGGGAATAGAATGCAAAGCTTAAGGGTGGATTTTGAATGCAATTTGGTACACTTGAGGAGACCAAAAGAGCTAAAAATCTCGACTAGCTAAAACAAGAGAGAAGAAGAGAAAGATGAAGGTTCCATGCAAAATTGGCTTGGATAAGTGCTCCATGGTGTTTTGGCGTAATCTCTTGCCAATAGTAACTTCTTATTATATAAGCATCTTTAGAGTATTTTTGGGAATAAAAAAGTTCTAATAAGATTATGAAATATCTTGAAATCGATACAAAGAAAGAATTATAATTTTGTTATCTTCAAATCACCTCTTTGGAATATGATATTTTTCCTTGAGAATTATTTACTTAAATGTTAAAATCTAACTGATAAATTATACACCTAAAGAAAATATAAATTCACTAATTTAAAGCTATGCATATTTCTTTTCAAAATCAAGGTCAGATTTTTTTCTCTTGTATTTCTGTTATTCAAATTTTTACTTGTGCAATGACAATAATAGGAAGTGTCTCCCCTAGAAGTTAGAGGTTGATTCCTTACATCCACTAATTGATAACTCTTTAAGGTGTGTCAAATAAATAAGTGAGGTAGGTGGTCGTATTATAGTAGTTCCATCAACTTGAAGATTCCTTAAACTGCTTGAGCCTTTGCTTGCCCCACCTCATGAAGCGTGTGACTTCGCATGTGCTCCTACGGGAACCCACGGACAGAAGGTCCAAAACCCAT
This sequence comes from Tetrastigma voinierianum, assembly GCA_016808115.1. Classification (NCBI taxonomy): domain Eukaryota; kingdom Viridiplantae; phylum Streptophyta; class Magnoliopsida; order Vitales; family Vitaceae; genus Tetrastigma; species Tetrastigma voinierianum. Next base: position 139,608 of record JAEQBH010007911.1, on the reverse strand, counting down.
GTGGGATCTTGTAGCGACAGGTACCAAAATAATACAAGTTTTTTTACACATTTGACCAAGTTTTGACTAAGTTTATTAAGTTGACTTTTTCAAGGATGGATAATTTTGTGTTGACTAAGACACCATTTTGTAGGCCTCGTCGATTCGATTTCATAGGCAGTTGAGCGTCAAAATGGGTGCGGATAAAAAGTTATAGCTAGGGAGTTCAAATGCGATATTTTATCAATGTCAGAAATTTGTCCTCGGTTTTTACACAGCGACACAGGCTCTATATAAAACCCTAGTTTTGCGTACCCAAATAGAACCACAGCCCCAAATACTCATTTTCGACACAAAGCCCTAGAAAATTCCCCCGAGCAGAAAATTCCCCAAAACCTATGGAGCCGAATTAGGTCGTTTCGACCGTTTAGGTAAGCGGGTTTGGCCCGTGGAAACGTTCTGGCACCGCCTTGATACATGCGCCGGCGAGGGAGGAGGAGCACGGTGAGGCTGCCTTGTGTGACATTTCCACGGTCGACCGCCCGCCGGATGCGCCTGGTCCGGGCGGGAGAGCGTATGGTGGCCACCTAGCAAGGTCGTCGGTTTTGCTATTACCCCGACCATTCGGGCCGACTCATACCTCCCTCCCCCCATTTTTGGACCCTCTGAACTCATTCCCGTGGTCCTTTTCTTCAGATTCCTCACCGTTTGAAAGATACGAAGAAAACAAGTTTGTGTTGGATCGGGTTTTCCGGCCAAGATATTTTCTAACACATCAATGTGCTAACCACTAAGCACACATAAACAATCTCAACACATAAGAACCATGTTATGTATATTTTTCACACAACCATGCATGTAAAGCACACACGAAACACACATGCGGTGTCCTAGTTTTGTTCGTGCCTTCTGAATCTCATTACCTAATGGAACATCGAGCCACCCAGTGGTGATGGATACCCAAACCAGAGCTCCTAGGTGTGCATACCTAAGCTACGATACCAGGATGTGGCGCTGAACTTAGGGTCCATTGACTACCCATTAACCCAGCAGAAAACCACTTCGTGAATGTCGGGTGGCCAGAGCATTTCTCACGAATCAGAGCGAAGTCTCCTTTGTGCGGGAGCTCTGCAAATACAAAACCTGCATATACCTTTCCCCGAAGCGGTGCGTAGATCCGATATATCAGTATAATCCAATCACATGAGTAATATCTGACCCTTGGGCCCATGACGATACTCATATTTTATTACTAACTATGAATCCAACTATATACCAAATAGTTACAATATTTTCACTCTTATACAATACATATATTAAATACTCGAATTCTAATACATGTAAACATCAAAAGAATCTTCAAAGCCACACTCCGAGCTTTCTTCTAAATCTCGGTCTCCCTAGAATGAGCCGTCATACGCTCCACAGCTACCTTAAAATAATATCCACTCGACGAGGGTGAGCTAATGCTTTCGATGGTGGTCGCCCTAAGTGGGCTACTCTCCCCCTAAATTAGGCTACTCTCCTAAAATTACAACAGTCTTGATGTTCCAAAATAAACACACATTCAAGCCGTGCGCAGTCCTACTTGAATATGCATGACGACTCAGATCCAGGAGTCCTCAGGCTCTCTCACGCTCGCCTAAGCCTTGTATGAGAATTATCATTTTGTTTGTTTGTGGATAACCCTCCGATGTGTGTATATCAATTGGGCAACTCCGACTGATTGATATTATTTGTGGACTACCCTCCGATGTATATCAATTGGGTCGTCTCCGACGATTGATATTTTTTTAGTTTGGACTACCCTCCGATAATTAACATTTTTAGACAACCCTCCGAACCATTTTCTCTAGACTCATCTCATGCACTCACTCCTATAGTCCTAGGGTGTTCCAGTGCATATGGAATGCATGTATGCCAATTCCAATACAGTCTAATCACATGCAAATATGTAAACATGCACATATCCACATAATATCCAATCACACAATCATGTCATGTAATTATCATTTCAAACATCAAAATTAGCTCACTTGGGCTAATAATCAAATACGAGCAATTCAACTTGAATCCCTTTCGACCAAACCCATTTTCACACAAAAATATATTTTATGAACCACCTATCCCGAATAGTGAGCCCTCATTTACTATTAGACAAATCACAAATCATCGGTTCACCTTGTGAACTTACTATTCCCTGGCCATTTAGGCCTCGTTCCAATCGATACATGATTTATTGTACAAAGCACAATTTGACACCCCCAGGCAAGTGGTAGCGATCCGGCTGCTACTCTTGGGTTTCAAAATTCATATCCAGTCGGTCCCACTAAGTTTGGGGCCAGATCAAAGCACTTGGCCTCGTGCTCTCAAACATTCGTAAAGTACTTAAAGAGGAATAAAACTCAGAAGTAGTGAGAGCCCTACCTCCCAGGAGTTTATCTAAACTCATACATCCAAATGCCCACCTTGAAGGCCTCCCGCGTAGAGCGGCTTTCCCTTCTTGTCCAGAAAGGCTGTAGACGGTTGGATCTCTACGATTCTAGAGAGAAGGTGGGCGTTCTCTCTTTAAATATATTTAAGTTTTACGTAAGAAATTCCCCTGCCTTTCACGTTTTCTCCTCTTTTCAATTTGAGAAGATGAGTACTATGCAACTTTTTGTCTTATTATCATTTAAGACAAATTCAAAATATGTTTCATTTGTCTTATTTTTTCCGATTTGACATTCGGCACTATCACCGACCATCCATTTCATCATTTCTCAACTCATACCACTTATGGCATGATGCGTGTTATATGTCATGATTTTTATCGCCGAATATCGTTTCACGACACTCGAACGCGATGCCTAAGTAAAGCATTATCGACTCAAACGATCTCGAAGATTTGATGAAATTTTACGTACTATTTAGATTTAGCGAGACGATTCAGCGATAAAATCCTTTTTTCATCCGAGATCAGAATAAATTCACGGATTTTTAGCAGAGTACGATTTTGCCATTTTCGAAGTGGAATTTCTCGGGTCTTACATCTTTACAACAAGTATTTTATTTTAATCATTTTTATATTTATATAACTTTTAAACAAATTTTAGAAAGAATGAAAAGATAATCCGAAAACAACTTAATTTCTACATCCCACACATTTAATTTAGTGATTGGGTGGGATCACATTTATATATTCAAATTGAAGTTTTATTTGCAACTTCTTTTTTAAAGAATGCAACTTATTAAAACCACAAAATAGGATAATAGTTTATTAACTACTAGATGATAGCATCATTTGGTACGAATTTATTACAATAGAAGGTGGAAGAGAAGCATGGAGATATAATATAGATAGATACGACCAATAATAAGCAAAGGCTTCATCATTACTAGCTCGTCCATACCCAGCTCTTCAACTTTTGGGAGGTGCGGTTTGTGAGAGATGAGATTTGGGGCATGAAGTCTGAGTCATAGAAAGCATGGTGGATGATGAATGGGATTTGGTCGTAATGAATAGAATGCAAAAGCTTAGGGTTGATTTTGAATGGGATTTGGGCCACCGGGAACGGAATAGAAAAGCTTGTGGTGAATGAAGTAGATAGGATTTGGTCCATCAGGAATAGAATGCAAAGCTTAGAATTGAATTACAGATCTGATTGTCTGCAGGGAACCAAAAAAAAAGAGCTCAAAATCTCGATAGCTAACTAAAACAAGAGAGAAGAAGAAGAGAAGATGAAGGGTTCCATGCAAAATTGGCTTGGATAAGTGCTCCATGGTGTTTTGGCGTAGTCTCTTGCCAGTAGTAACTTCTTATTATATAGCATTCTTTAGAGTATTTTTGGGAATCTGAAAAAGTTCGAATAAGAATTTTTGGAGGAAAATATAAAATAAGTTTAAACTTAATAAATTAATTCTATATGTTTTCTTCAAACTCATTTTATTTGTTTCTCTCTATTATATAAGAGCCCAAGAAAATTATATATATGTAAAATTTTGAAGAATTTAATTATATTTGATTTTCTTTTATATTTCATAGTGGAACCAAACATGAAAAATAATTTTCCTTCTGAGAATTTTTCTTTTTCTTGGTAACCCCAGCTTCGATAAAAGAACCTAACTTAAAGGCCCAGGCCTAATTGATAAGAGTCACTAAAGTTTAAGTACCATTTCATAATTTCTTGTGGAGCAGATATGGGATTATACCATCTTCCTACTCATATTGTCATGGCGAGTAGAGCCATGGCAGTCATTCATTTTTTTCGATTATAGAGTTAAGCGAGATGGTAAGCCCATTATTATCTCAAATGCAAAATCTTAGTCTATCAAAAAACACAATTTGGAACTCATGCTAGTGGAAGATTGCTTGTGATAGGTCATTTTGACAGTGGTTGCAAATACAAAAATCATGGAGTTGACTATACTTATATTGATGGAATCTTGAGACTAAAATAGTGAGAAAAATAGAAAGAAAGTGAAAAGGAAAAATAATTTGAAGGGAAGTATAACTTAATAAATTAATTCTATATGTTTTATTGAACTCATTTTATTTGTTTATCTACATAATATAAGGACTAAAATTTAAAAAGTATATAAAATTTTGATTATATTTGATTTTCTTTTATATATAACATTTTTTCTTTTCTTAGCAAAACATAGAAAGTAATTTTGATGTATCTCAGGGAATTGACAAGTGCCTCTTTGTGAAGTTTCGAGAGTAAAAGGCGCAAATACCTCGTCAAAGTCTTTAATGCCTCCATGCCCAGATGTGTGAGTACGAAATGAAAGGTCTTAATGCACATGAAAAAATGTACCTAATTAACAAAGAGTATTATCATTTTGTGAAACAAAAGATTTAACATTAGAAACATTTTTTCCAAGCGAGCCTGGCCAGAAATGGAATCCACGTCCGATTGCAAGTTGGCGCCCGGCTCACCTTAACGATCACATGCGCATTTGAAAACTTGAAAGCATCCGCAGCCATTTTAGAGTAGCGATTAAGCTATTCCGGTTGTCAAGCGGGTAAGGGCATTTATGATATGACCAAGCGATTGTATAATTTAGAAATAAATGGGATGAGCGGAGAAAAACATTGTAAGATTAATGGCCTGAGCAAGTGAATTTTGTCAATCACGGGGAACCATAGTTGTCGAAGGTGCGCTTAAAAGCTCCGAGCGCCACCACTCTGAGGTAAGCGACACCTGCGCCTTAAGCATTTTCAAGTTTTTTTTTTCCTTTTTCTTCTTCTTCTCATTCTTCTTCTTCTCCATTTTCTTCGTTGTTGGGCTGCGCAGAGAAGCCCTAGGGCTTTTTCTTTTTTCTTTTTTTGTAATATCGTTTTGGTCTCATATTTTTTCAAAACAATGTCATGGATAAGTTATTTTTTAGCTTATCCAAAACAACACTATCGGTTTGAGTTGTACCTTGAGGTCGAAAAAAGACTCTAGTGCGCAGCAGCGTCATTTGGGCGAGATCCTGATTTTCAAGATTCAACCCTCGGCCCATTGTATAATCCTTAACCTGTCATGTTTCAACTCGAAAAAAAATCCTAACCCCCACAATAACAACGTATAATCATAGAAGAGGGAGAAGCAAAAAAATCAACAAAAATAGACAAGAAAATGCGAGAAAGTCATATAAAAATAGGAAACAACCATCACAAAATATATATTTGACATATGGTGCACCTCACTTATAAAGGCCTACGTCTTAAGTAAACACGTAGGAATGAGGCTTTGTTCCTCAAATAACTAGGAGGGGAACGCACATTTCTATAGTTCAATCCATATAGGGCATTTAATAAGGTTATGCTTGAAACTAAGCATTTTAATGACTATTGTTCCCACCACACCGCACAGGGAAGTAGAAAGTTTAAAAAGAAGTGGAAGGAGTCACACGGCAGGCGTGACTGAATTAGTTTAATTTTGGGGTCTCCTCCAAGCACCCGCAGTTGATTTCCATCTACACACCAACATCATATTGATGTTCTAGAAGGGTTGCCCTTTTCATGGGAATTTTCGATGCGCTCGTCCCCATGCTTGTTCCTTCGTTTATTCCAAACGAAACATAAGGAGCTTCACGTAACTATAGGAGAAGCGAAAACCATTCCAAGCAGCAAGTTAGCAATGACAAAAGCAGCCATACAGTACCGAAAACCAAACATTTTTCCTATGTCCAGTGAAGACTATACATGAACATATATTTTATGCGTAGTACACAACACCTGAAAACAAACATGGTAGTTATTGTACCAAAATCATAAAGCATCATAGTTTTAAAGGCGCGAGGCCACGAGCCCACTTAGAGCCTTGAGGGCGCCGAGAGACGAAACTGGAGTGAGGGTTTTTGTGAAGTGAAATGTGACCTTAAATGCACAATAATTTTATAAAATATGATTCAAGAATATGATTATAATTTAAAAACTAAAGATTTCTAATATTTAAAGAAAAATTCAATGAAAAAGTTGTGAAAAATTTCAATATATAATTAAAAATTTCCAAAGAGAATAAAGTGTTTTTAAAGCGGAGTTATGATACATATAGGCAGCGCCTCTCTTCGATGGGCATGTGATTTGGAAGGTGAGGTGCTATAACTAGGGAGTGGTCATTACTTGCTTGAGCTAAGGCGCACCTTTTAAAAACTAAATAAAGCATACAAAAAAGTGTTTCAAATAGCAAAAACCGGATATTAGAGAAATCAACCCATAAGAAGATTTAGCCTAGAGATCTTTGTCGGAGACCTTGAATCGCTGATCGAGCTTAGCCCCACAAGGTCCGTCACCTTTAAACAATCGTCACTGGCGACATTTGGATTGTCAAAAAAAGCCCGCAGAATGCCTTATTTATTCCTATTTGAAACCAAGAAAATTGTAGTGATACTTTCTTGAATATTAGAAGCAATACAAAAATAATAATTTATGCAAATGGGACACATAACGAACAACCAATTTCATGTAACAATGAATGCCGTTGGAAACAAATAATGAAACTATGGGAAAATATTGCGGGCATGCTAACCAACACCAGTCAACTTTCTAAAATATAGAATTTCAATTTAGTAACTTTACACTTCCCTAAAAAACATAAACTTGAATTAAGAAACGAACTATAAGTTCTGATCCTCTCTCTGCTCTATTAAACTAAAAAAATATATAAAAATAAATGTTGTTCTCATAAGGCTCACATTATTTGCTCACAACTCACAAGTCTCACCAGTGCTTCCTTATTCAAAACTTCTAGAAATACTAAGATAAAAATATATCAATTTAGCAAATAATTGTCGAAAATTACATTTATAAATTGGATAGAAAATAGCCATTAATGGATATAAGCTCAAATTACTCATTATGGATAGCACCTTATCATATTCTCCTATGAATCAGAATATAACACACAAAACCTAGCAAATTTTTCGGGTCGAATGGTTGTTTCGGATAAGCGATATTTTATTGTATCCTCTAACAGCACAACATAAACTTATTCAAGCGAAGGTAAAACACAAAGTTTACATGCGGGAGAAAGAGTATTGTAAAGTCACCATCTTGTCTCATTCTCATGCCACATAATGCATCGGTACGGTAGTTTTTGTTTACGCCTTCCTAAAATCTACCTCCCTTTTATCCACATTGTCACCAGCAAAACGAAAGGATGAGGCATACCTGTACCACTAAAAGCTGAGCAATTCGTAAAAATGTCTATGGGTTTTGTGTTCAGGTTTACAAACATGTTTAACTAAATAACAACATTAATTGTCAAAGTTATTTTACCAAACAGAAACGAATAACCTTAAAAATATAGCATAGCATGCAGTCTAAGGATTCCTGATAATAAAATGAGATAAAAGTACTTTTCGGGATATGAGAAAGCGATAAATTGATTAAGAAAAAGGATAAGAGTATCCTTGAAAAGAAAGGAGAAAATACAAAGTGAGAGAAATAAACTAAAAACTGAAACAAGAAAGAGAATGGCTACTAGATTTTTTTTAACCACCAAGATCTAGCACTTCTAAAGAAGTTCTAGCAATATAGGCTCAACATGCTCCCAGAATATATGGTTCGACAATGGAATCACATACGAGAATCGAGCAAACTTTGTGGTCCACAAAATAAGCCATAAAATGATGATGCCGATTGAATATCATAACACTCTCAGTGTAAATATTTTTCCATCTGATCCATGTCCTTAAGCTGCCAAATCAATAATCCACAGAAACATAATTACCCTGTATAATTTGAGAATCTTTATGAACTAACCATACATGGCCTCATTTAATGCTTACTTGATAGGCAAAAAAACATGCCGGCGATTAATTCGAGTTGATCATGAAATGGATCTCTTCCTACATGAGATAGTAATGAAAATGAAAATATTAAGGATCAGCTTCACTAACTTTAAGAGGAATTTACAAGGCAAACATGGCGAGTGACGCATAAAGAGTGAAGAAAAAAATTTAACATGAGGAAAGAAACGAGAAGCCGTGAATAAGAAAACAATCTTAATAAAATGAGCTCCAGAGATATTACTTAGGTCCATTATATCTAGGGAAGATAAATTTGTAAGTAATTAGCCAGGTTTTCTTAAGACTACAACTGAATAATTGAACTTTAATTTACTCAGTAATTTGATTTTTCATTCTACTTTCATATTTAGTGGATTTTGCAATTGATAGACCTTTATTTTAAATCGACCGAAAGGTTAAGGCAATATGTGAGATAAAAAAATTTTTTATGTGTATAATTGTTGTTCTGTGTGTGATTGAGTTTATTTTGGACTAAAAAGGATACTAGTAAATCCCAGAAATAAAAAAATGATGGCTGATTTATTTTAATTTAATTAATCTAAGATAAGCCAAAAAATTATTAGTTTAAGATATTTTATTTACACTTAAAAAATTGTGAGTACTACTTATTCACCATCACCACCCACATGCCCCCTTTCGATCTCTTAGTTAACCCTTTCAGTTTCTTTGCATGGAATCGATTGTTTGCTCTAGGCCATTTTGTTACTTGTTACCCCGAAAATGTCGACAAAGCGATGAATTTGTTGGGGCTTCTACACAGGTACACCTAGTTTTAGTATCCACATGTGTTTTGGATTTGAAACTTCCTATTTAATGTGTGTGTATTATTAATTGCTTGAGAAAAGAGAGAGGGAAGGTTATACGATGTCACTACTACTTCATTAATTGATACTGCGAGAGCGAAACCATCTGTCATATGCTAACACGGCTCACACTAATGTGATTTATAAAAATGAAATAATCAATTGAGACTTTACAATTTCACTCTGATGAGGAAAAAATTACAATTTACACAAATGATTCAATGTTGTACAATCGTAGGTAAAAGCTATAGTTTTAACAGGGGTGCAATTAATGCATAGAAAAACACATAATCGGAGGAACAACGAGAAAGTATATAGTGAGTCTTCACCAAGAACTTGAATTTAGAGGAAGTACAGGACTTCTTCAAAATTTTTGTAAGCGAACTGAACCTGACCCCTACGGAGAGCACGCCTCAGAGATACTGTTCTGAAATCCACTTCAAGAGCTTCCTTAGATTGATCTTCTATCAAGCCTGACCTGTGAACCTACAAGGGAAGTAAAGGAAATTTAAGAAGCAATTATCTGAAAGTGAAGAAATGACTGTAAAGAAATTATATGAGGCCATCTTTGAAATCATCTTAAATTGTTTTGAGATCATAGCCATCACTATTGTTTCTCTCCCTCTTTGTTCTTTTATTTGTTGTTTACCAACACTCAGTCGCGAGAGAAAGGGTTGCGGATTTGCTCCCGAGAATCGGCTTTGGGGTAAGTAACACGAGAGGAACATCTTCGGAGGAGGAACTTTCCTCTCAAATGGGGCCAGGCCCGTTGGCATATGCGAAACTGAATCCTCAAAAATAGTGTATGATGCACTTTATTTTATTTTCCATCTTTTCATCGTTAATATCATAAAGACACACATCAAACAAATACATCAACATAATAATTAAAAGAAACGCTACAATATTACTGCGGATGGCAAAAACACATGCGAGCATGTGATAGGCTCCTTGGATTTGATGAAAACTCAATCGGCTCAACGATTACATACGCCTTTGTTACATGATCGACCACTAAACATGGATGTAATATGAAATTCTAATGAGTAACGAGTAATGTGAAGATGGAAACTCTAAACATCCCTTAAAAAAAATAACAAAAAAAGCAAAAAAAAAAAAAAAAACCAATATGATAATATCAACAGACAAATAATATTCTTGCATATGGTAAAACTTTTTTGAGAGATACTCCCCACGTGCATGGTCATTCCCTACAGGAGTTTCGATTCAAACAACCTTGAAACCCTCGTAAATTTAAGATCACGAGATATGGAATTTTCAATCTATCCACCTAACAATAATGATCTCGGATGCTAAGCTCCTTTTTATGCAGTAATCTTCAAATGATGATTTTTGATAAGCGATAGACATAAAATGACATAAAAATAAGGGTGCAACCAATCTAAACAAGATATACACAAGGGAATCAAGTGCGATAATTTCCTTTGTCTTAATTATGCTCGTTCCACTTGAATAACCATCGAGAGTGGCTTGTGTCAAACCAATCCTATACAGCTACGTAACAAAAAGCAGACCACATACTTGGTACTCTTACCCATGCTACATGGAGACGAAAAATGACAAAATTTAGATTAAAAAAAATAAACCATAAAGGTGGATATGGCTCAGTATCATCACTAATCTTTTTTTTTCTTTTTCTTTGATGGGTAAATGTTTTTTCTTTTCTGTCCACATTGGACTTGAACCTAGAACCTCCTGTAACCTACTCTAATCCTTTACCCTTGAACTAGCCAAGTAAGAGTTAGCATCATCACCGATCTTTTCAACACATTCGTAACAAGCGCATTGTGTTTTATTGGTATTCATGAAAGTAGATCAATCTAACTTATTTGAAGAATATATTTATCCTTAAAAACCTTGCTAAATTTGGAATTTAAAAAAATTGAAAACATTCATTTTTTTTTTTTGAAAGTACTAAGTTGTAGATTGTTTTGTGTTACCCTCAATTTTTTTTTACTCACAGAAATGACATCAATTGCTTGACTCACATAGCTCACATCCTCTAAGTAAAATTCCCTCACAATAGAGCAATTTGGTATGCTTTCGATATACCCGTTACATACATTATCACATATCAAAGCAGGCTCTCCTTAGGATACTAAATAGAATATGTCCATTGTGCTTAATGGACTCATACCTGACCCGACAAATGTGATAGAAAGGCAATTCATAAAGCTCATCCAAAATAAGAAAGAAGAAATCAAAACCAAGCAACATGCGAAAACAAATGGTCAAAGTTGATCATTGGAAGATGTTTTGCATCTACATTTGGAGGGTTGGAAAGCAGAACTGAAGAGCACGTGAGAGAAGAGCACCAATCAATTCTGGAAAGCAATAGTATCGAGATATTATACGGACCATACAGTAAATGATAGAAAATGGTGCACCACATTAAGAATGAATTATAGGTTTACGAGGTTGGAGCATAAAATATATCAAACTCTGATCGCAACCACGACACGAGTTGGATAGTCTTAGATGGATACAGCAGAGTATGCAAAAAGAGTTTTTGTAGACCTAATTATAATAAAACATGGTTTTAACGGAGGATTAGAAGAAAATTTCATGCGAATAAACACCATATGGTAAAAATGATGCATCGATCTAACAGTCTCAAGAGCTCCCCAAGTTACATTGCACTAGGTTGGGACGTCCTGTTACCATATTGCAGTTAAAGGTCAGAACTAAGCTCGTATACTAATAACAACCAAAAACAACATAAAGTAGATAAGAACTAAGGTGTCAAAGGGATGTTGTATCTGTCTAGTCAATTACACATTCTGAAACACCATAATCTTATGAAACTAATCCCCAATGGAATGAAGGCGAAATGGAACAAACATTATGAAGGTATACACAGTTGAGAAACACAATGCGACTATTTAGAATTCAATATACGAAGCTACTGTTTGAACTCCATCAATAAAAGTGTCCCGCGTTCAGATAGTGGAGTTTAAAGAGAGAGGGGAAGCTGAAGCAAATTAGGCGGCGCAAGTGGGACCTCAGTAAACCATTTGGTGGATTCGGCCGTAGACAACAGCTGAATGCCAATTGAAATCATCCGATTCCGAATTGTAGCAAAAAAAATTTGTTCAAGAGAAATCAGAAGTGGAAGGTTACCTCATCAAAGAAGAGGGCATAGCCGCGAAGCGACGGAGCGTTGGGAGGAGAGAGAGAAAGGAAATTGGCGGAGATCAGAAATGGCAGGAATAGGAGCTCCGGGGGCAGTTCCATTTGTGACGGGACCTACGCTAATTGCTGAGGCGGCTCGATCACCGGCCGATGGCCCGCTGCGGTATTGATCCTTCGATACCACTCCCAATCTGTGATGTCCCGATCGCCAGTCTTCAGCTTCTCCATACTTTCTTCTTTCTACTGCTGGTTTTTGAAGAGGAGATGATCGGTTTAAGTGGGAGACACAGCCCATTTGAGCTTGGCCCTCTGCACGGTTTTGTACCAGCATATTTTTCTTTTTTAAAAAAAAATACCAGTACAATCTGATATGTTTTAAATTTTAAAATTTTTAAATTTAGAGTATGATATTTGATGACTAGCTTTTAAATTTTTAAGTTACCAAATATAATTTGCTCTGGTTTTAACTTAGGGTTACCCTCACCTTATAGGGATAAACGAGAGACAATTTTTCGTACCTCTAGGAGACTATGGAGACAGACTACATGGGTGGCAATCAAAGTATTATGTGGGGAGGGGTTTGTGAAAGCAATTAGCACGTACCATTCCCACCTACTACATGAGCTCTTTCCTAATCCCGATCTCCCCTGTGAAGAGCTTGAGAGGATGATGAACTCATTTGGTGGGGTACGAAACCTCTGCAGCCGAAGGATAAAAATGGATTAAAATGGAGGACACTTAATGTATGAGAGAAAGGAGCAAGGAGGTATGGGCTTTCGAGATCTCCACTTCTTCAACCTTGTAATGTTGGGCAAACATAGCTGGAATTTTATCTCTAACTCGCATACTCTAGCTATGATTGGTAAGCAAAATACTCCTAATAGGGTGCTCTATCGACTCGAGTGGAGTTTCGAACCCAAGTATACATGGAAGTGAATGGTTAGCACAATCCATCCTTAAAATGGGGTGCAGATTGGCGATAGGAAATGGAAAATCCATAAATGTTTGGCAGGACTTTGGTTGAAGAGCGATGCTCACCTACACCTCCTCATCTAGTGGAGGCTTGGAAAACTTAATGGTTCGGGATAACATTCAGGGAACAGATGGGACCGGCCATAGAGGCATAACACCCCAGAGATGCTCGCTATAGCACAAACACCAACTTCAACAACAAGGGAAGGGGATCAACTTATATGGCACTTCACAAAGAATGGAATGTATTTGGTAAAGTCAGTAGACTTTCAGCGAGTGTTAGAGCCAGCTAGTAATTCGCGATAATCAGGGTAATTAGCTAACTATTTGGAATCTGAACTACCTCCACAACGATTAAATTTTCCTCGTGCGTGGCAGGATGCCTCCGTTCTTCATACCCTTGAGGTAGAGGCATCCGACTTAATAACCCCTTTGCACCATATATGTCAGAGACCGAAGCATAATGCATGCTCTCTATTATGTAAAATGTCAAGGTAATACCCAGGCAACGCCCAGTCTATGAAAATGGACAGGAAGCTCCCGCTAAGGGCGTTATGCTCATAAGCTCCCTTTTAGAGGCATTTGTTAAGCACATTATATGGTGAGTGGACCAATGCATATGACGGCCCAGTAAAGGTTTGGAGCGGTCGATCTTCCACCTAGTGGAAGTCAATGAGTTTGACTTTGGCATGAGCTTGGATTTGGTGAGATATACATCCTCAGCGGCCTGAGCCCCATCAATCCATGCCGATGGAGTAGACTTTACCTCGGCCACCTCGAATCTGACATTGATGGTGTGGCGCCCCCAAATCCAGGGGTCAGTTGTTGTCGGCCATTGGAAAACTTCGTAAATGTCGGAGTAACGACTATTCTGTCAGGCGAGTCTCCACATTGTGGGGCTCTGCGAATACAAACCTGTCCCAGACCGTCCAATATAATCATTATAGGTACAATGGCCATGGGCACCCATATCCCAATGTTCATCAAAATACACTAACTATATACCATGGTTTAAGAGTTGAAGTTTACTCTTATGCAACACATATTAAAAGTTTAACATTCTAATGTGTATTTCTAAACTTGCAGAGAACCAGTGAAAAGTTTTGGTGTGGGTACTCAGGTTGTTTTTGTCTCCTCATACGCTCTGCACAGAAAAATAATGTCCCTCGACAGGGTGGGCTATAGCGATGGTGAAATCACCACAAGAGTACTCATAACTAAGTGCATATACGATGCTCTATGTGACCTGCATTCAATGAAATACATAGTCCTGTGAATGTCTAAATAATAACCAACATCCAGGAGTCCTCACAAAACCTCATGCCTAAAGAGTGTATGAAACACTAATTTCAAAACAAAGGTATTTGTTTGTTTTAGTAATGGAATGACCCTCAGATATAAGTAATGGACCAACTAGATAAAATCTATTTGGTGAATTGACCCTCAGTGTATGTCAGTTAGGCGGAGCTACGATGTTCAAATGCTTTTCTCATGGACTACCACTCTAGATGTTGTAATGGACACACTCAGATAATTATTATTATTAGTTAACCTCGAAACAATTCTCTCGATAAACCACCTCATTACACTCCTCCACATTGTTACAGGGTGCTTACTAGTGCATATGGAATTACGATGCCAATTCAATACAATTTATATAACACATGCAAATATATATTACATGATATACATTTTACATAATTTAATCCACATGAACATATTAATACGAATTTCACAATCCATTACACCAACAATTAGCTCCGTGGGCTGAATTACTTAGCCCGCAGCGGTCGGTTGAATTTTCTGACGAATACGTTATTTCACAAAATTTATTTCGTGAATCTTATTCCGTGAAAACGATCAAAACCCTCGGAGTTCTTTGTTCGGCCCTCCTCTGGCTTGTCGGTTCCACCTTGTGAACTCGAAATCCAATGGTCATTACGGCCTTATGCATATCACAACACAATCTATGGCATAAATTACACAATTATCCCTTATGAAAAGTCCGTGAGCGATCGCTGATTTGTAAATTTGGAGTTCCATAAATTCAAAAAATTGGTCCCAGTTTTGGGGCCAGATCAAGCATGACGTTGAGGCCTGATCAACGAGCATTATAAAACACTTAAATAAGTGTAAAACCCAAATTAGGAATAAATCTCCCTTACCTCACGGGTTTGTCTAAATCCCACTTAATAAGACCCTTTGTAGGCCTCACTGTGTGGGCGACTTTCATTCTTTGTCCCAGGCGAATTCCCAGACGGTTGGATTGCCCTAGAAACCACAGAGATAAGTCTCTCTCTCACTCTAAAATCACACCATTTTAGCCACGCATGAAAATCCCTTACTTAGCACGTTTTTGCCTCCTTTTCATTTTGGAGAACATACACTATTTGCTATTTTGTTTTATCTAACTTAAGAATTCCCAAAATGACATCTATGTCCCCAAGCTTTGGATTTTCGACATTTGGCACTATCTTGGTCGTCCATTTTCATCATTTCTCTACTCACGTAACTTATGGCACATGAGTACAAGTTATATGTGACTTTTGTCACATCAAATATCGTTCTGACTTTTGGGCCTCAGGTGCCTTGGCTTGATGCAAATAGGTTAATGCCGAGGTCGACAAAATTCGATGTGTTCGTAGATTTCCATAGGGCGATTCCAACGGTGAAATCCGTTTCATCATCAAGATCTAGAAAAATTTTGGGTTTTGATCGAAATTACGATTTTACCCTTTTTCCCAGAAATTGGAATTTTCTCGGGTCTTACAGATGACGCTCTCTTTCGGGAATCACTGCAAATGGGTGTCGGTTGTGTCATTAGGGATGACAGCGGGTGCTTGGTTGATGCTTTCGCGACCTCGGGTTGTCTTTCCCGATAAAGGTTGAAGCCCATTACTCTTAAGAAGCTCTCCAACTAGATCATTCAGTGCAACTTGGCAATATCATTGTAGAAGCGGATGCAAAGTGTAGTGGACGCCTTCCAACTCCTGAGAAGTCGACCTCTCGGAGTTTGGTGTTTGATTGTTGATTGTAGGAAGTGGCTTCATTTGTAAGAATTTAACACTCTCCTTTGCAAGCGGCGAGCAAAGCTCGTGACTCATGCACTTACGAGGGCTACCCGGGTTTTCATGCTAGTCCATCCCCTCTAGTTAAAGGCTCAGCTTTCCTTTGTAGGATTGCCACTGGCGCTGATGTTCTTTCTAGTTGAGTTATTTTATCTATCCCCTTGGTTTCTCCAAGGGGTTCTTTCTTAAAAAAACAAACTACGGTTTTAAACACCAATTTAAGCATTATTTTCAAGAACATTTTAGACTTGTATTTTTTCAAAATGAATTGTTTTAGGATAAACTTCTTCTTAAATATCTTTAAGCACATCCACGAATTAAAACTCTTCTAAGATGAAAATGACTTGTAATAGCATATTAAATATTCTTTAAATTATTTGTTCCTGTCACCATAGCCCATTTCCAATAGTAATTAATCGTGATTTTTTTGTCATTCTTCACCTGAAGTCAATCATCTATATTACGTTTGATCGTTTTTCTTTCTTAATAAATTGGTTTTTTATCAATAGGTTTTTAATTTTTTTTCATGATTTGTGTGATAATAATGGCTTCTTGTTGTATCGTCTTGGTACAACTATTGGTTTTTTGTAATCTTGTTGTGGCTTTTTCTAATGTATGGGTGATTTAGTTAATAAAACATATTCGATTAGACGGAGACAACAAATCAAAGCATAGATTGTCATAATATCGCTTTGAATCTGGAGTTAAATGTATTCCTAGATGTTATGATTACCAAATGTGTAGGTTTTAGGTCGATTATTATGCTATTAATGTAACACCCCGAATTAGAACATAGTAGTTTTATTACAGTTTTGTAGTATAAGAAAAGTAAATTTTGTATTTTTCGAGATCTAAGTGCTAAAAGTGAAAAGGGATAAAGCCGAGATTAATACAAAAGTCAAGGTTATAAATTGGTAATTTGACATTAAGAACTCAAAGGTCATAACACAAGAAGATTACATGCTAAGTTAGAAATTTAATAAATTGGTTTACAAATAATAGAAAGATGAAAGGCCTTAATAGCAAAAATGAGAATTAAATCAAAATAAAAGATAAGGCCAAACATGGCCTTATGAGGGGAAGACCAAAATATTTCATTTTGGTGTGAGAAAGTTAGGGTTTTACGGTGGGAGAAGAGAAGAGAAGAAGAAAAAAATCTAGGTTTGGAAGATCTCTTTTAGTTTGGAATTATGGAATTCTTGTTTGGAAATTTCTTATTCATTTTTAGAACTTTTGTATGGATTTGTTGGTTAGGAAACTACCCTAACAGTTCCTTTGTCTATTTGGGTGGAAAACTCTAACTCTTCAATACATGTGTATTTTGGTTGGTTTAAGTCAGTTTTGGGGTTGGTTTAGTTTTGGTTGGAAGATTTCCGATTAAAATGGCCAGAACTAGCCATTTATGCGAAATGCGTAAGTGATCTGGTCTTGAAGTTAGAATGCCCAGGTACTCGGTGTTGTTACAGCCTTTAAGAGGGTGAGTCTTAGGTACTCGAGTTGTTTTCAGTCCGGTGTTGGTGATGCCCCGAGTTAAGTACCAATACTTAAAGTGACTTAAGGCCAGAGGATGTTAGTCACAGATCTTGAAAGTTTGGTCTAGGTGCTCAAGTGATTTAAGGCTGAATGTGTGAGTACCCGATTGCACCGAGTTGAGTGCGGGTACTTAAAGGTGGGTCGAGAGAGGTTAAGTCTTAGGCACTAAAAGTTGAGTACGTGCTATAACCCTGGCCACATCATGTTCTTAGTTAATTCTGAATGAAAGAATTCGGTACATGTATAAAGTCACATGAAAAATGTTACAATTTCGCTTTGCACTTGGTGATGGTTTCTAATCTTATTTGCGGCTTTTTCTAATGTATGGGTGATTTAGACAGTAAACATATTTGATTAAGTAGGACAATAAATCAAAGCATAATCGTCAATATGTGATTTGGGTTAAATTATTCTAGTCATTGCGCGATTATCGATGTGTAGGTTTTAAGTCAATTATCATGCACTATTAATATGGATGATGCATCATCATCTAAAATTTTAATGAATTTGATTATTTATTTTTATCGAATGTATTGCTAGTTTGAATCAATAAAAATTATATATTTAAAAAAAAATCTTAAAATTGGTAATATGGAATGGGTATAAGTAAAAACATTTTGATGGGTCGGTTTGGATTAAGATATCATTTATAATTAAACTCTTTATTTACAAATATCTTCTTTGGGTTCATACTCATGTTCTTAATTTCCCAGAGTAAATATTAGCAAAATCTGGTTGAAACTTTAGCATGAAAGATAATTTATAAGCATACTTTTTTTTTTTTTGTCTCAGATCACTTGAAATTACTCTGAGCGAATTGATGCCTTGCGGAAGGCACATTTAAGTCATACCATACCCAGAAACTAATTCTCATTCGAATTCGGGATAGATACAAGATGGTAAAATTACCTTACATAACACAATTTGTATTCCCCAAAACTTGAATTAAAGACTCTAGATTTAAAATTTGCTGGTCTCAACCATCTTACCTACATATTAGATAGTAAATTCGATAATTCATAAACACGCGAGCAACGTATTGGATGAAACTCGATAACACTTGTATTGTTCTTAATTTTCCACTTACTTGTTTTTTCCTTTATTGCTACACAATGGGCAAATTCAGTTCATTAATACTTTATTTTTATCATATTAAATTGTTGATCATGTTTCTCTTCTCTTTTTTTTTATATATATTTTCTTGGGGTAGGAGGAGGAATTCACGTTCTTATCCTTGCACATCTAGGATTGGATTTACCATTGATACTATGGAACTAAAAATGTTGTATTGAGAAAGAAGTTCAATCGATAGGGAAAGGAATAATTTGATATGTCGATCAACAAAACATAAAAATAAAAAAATCAATGTTTTAAAAGCGAATCGGTAAAGTTATCGGTTCCTGATTTAGAGACAATAGATAGTTGAACTAGGATCGAATCGGATTAAGCCGGTCGAAAATGTCATTGATCGGCGATCTATTTTTTAAAACAACGAAACAAAAAAACAAAAACACGCGAAAGAAGATATAACATATGGGTCACATGTAAAGCGATACTGGAGCGAGGCGGGCTAGAACTATTAAGGCTATGAGGCCCGATAAGAGTCGAGACTTATTCGTGAAATTTGTGGTTCGCTTTGGATATGACTTTATCACCAGACTATGGGCCAAAAATAAGGTCAAAATGAAGCCAGATATTAAAATTAAAAATAATAATAAACAAATTTACAAATTTTATATTTTATAAATAAAATTCTTTTGAAATCACTTATAAATTATTCTTACCAATCTTAAAATTATATAAAATAAATTATTATAGTTATATTTATAAATTTCTTATTTAATTTTAAATTATTTTCATACTAATATTATTTCATTTTTTAAAAACAATTATTTAATATTATTCTTTTTTTATAATCAACTATTCTATATATTTTTTTCATAATAGAAAAACTAATATTTTTAATAATTAGAAAATAATATATAGTTATTAGAAATTTAAAATAAAAAACGAGCCAAATAGGCCAAGAGGGCCAGCTATTGAAACCTAATGACACATGGGCTATTCAATTAAATGATAAACCACAATTACATTCGGGTCACTATTTTCTTGGTCGAACGTGAAAAATATGAGCAAAGTGAGCCAAGGTATTATCCAGCCTCAATGTAAGAGCAGCTTTGTGACAACAAGTGGTTTTTTTTCCTTTTCAAGTCGGGGATCGCTTAGCGCAATCATAATCTTAGTGGATCGGACGGTATCAGCTAATCGAAATGGAAATTCAACCTCCTAATAACTAAAATCCAAAATGAAGATCGAGCTCGATACGGAGATTCGACCTCTTAGCAATAACTAAACTAATCCCAAAATGGAATTCAAGCTCTTATGACTAATCGAAATTTCCTCCACATTTCGACTTAACTAAAAGAATATAAACATTTTAAAGTTAAAAGAATCAAGCGGATTATGAACAAAGCACGTTCGGACTCAAATCGGAGTCTCAAGTTGCGCTTGTGCGATCGAGGCTAGCTATCATCATCATCATCATCATCGATAAATGCATGTTACTCTCTGCATGACGTCTATCATAATATAGATCGCGCTCTTTCTGCTCCTAATTAGATACGTAATTTACCCGATCAAGCGGCCCAGCCAGGTAAAGGTAAGCGATTATTCTGAGTCAGTATTTGTGCCAGGGGTATACGAACAAGGAGAAATTACCGATGTTTAAAATAGGATAGGTGATTGGGCCCAGAAAAGTTATCGGTTCACGGTTCACTAGTCGAGCATGATTGAGCAGGTGGCGTAAACAAATATATTATTGTACATATAAATTTTAAAATATATAATTAATAATATTTAAGATATTATTTATTACTTTTATATAAATAAAGTATTTTAAAATTTAATTTAAAAATATGTATAATGTTTATATATGAAAACATATTAAAATGAAATAAACTTATTTATAAATATATACTTAATTAGTAGTAATATATAATTTTATTTAATATCTAGAATTAAATCCTACAATGGCAACCTCTTGGTAAAAGTGGTTCCCGCACTAACCCCTTTCCTATTGAATCATGATCTTATTATTTAATTGATTTTTTTAATTACAAGCCTTTAACCCTATCAGCTTTCTAATCACCATGAAAACGGCGTGGTTTCGAGTAAAGCGTCAGCTTGGCGTCGTTTAACTGCCGAAAAAAATAAATAAATAAAATTGTGGGAGTGAGCCGTAGGTTCGAGCCGTGGAGTTCATCCGGATCCTTACGTCCGGCCAGGTCGGTTGAGCGGTTAAGCCGATTCAATCATAAATTTGGGTTTTATAGGTGAAACCAGGATAGGTTTTAGCTTTCCCGATTCGGCGTTCCGTCGGCCCGTCCGGTCGGTTTTTTAAATCATGAAATTACAAATGGGAGAAGTGTATGCATAGTTATTTCATTTGAGGCGTAAAGGCGCACTTGAGGAGGGTTTTTTAAGGGAGGTGCGCCCGTATGTCAAATATATATATATATTTTCTTATCGTTGTTTCCTATTTTTACATGACTTTCTCGTAATTTTTTGGCTATTTTAGTTGATTTTTTTGCTTCTTCTCCTCTTTTATAGGAATTATCTGTTAGTTAGGAGGGTTAGTGCTTTTGAGTTGAAACGCAACGAGTAGGTACGGAGGGGTTGGGAAGTGTCGAAAATCAAAAGCGATACGGGTCCAAAACAGCGTTGTTTGGTCTACATTACACAAAAAAAAAAAAAAAAATATCCACATAAGACTCTCTGCGAGGCCAGTGACATTGAAGAAAATGAAGGAGAAGAAGAGAGAAAAGGAAAAAAAAAAACCTGAAAATACTCGAGGCGAGGAAGGAAGGATAAGTACGCTTCTTAGGAAATTTGTAGCATCGACGGTACCCTCGGCATATATCGATCTACCACACACATTATCCACGAAACTCAAAGAAACTACGCACCTGAGAATCATTAGATGCTACCGCCATTTGGGAAAGGAGAAATTGATAGCGTATTTTTAAATAAAGATGATATATAGATTCTGCTCATCGGAGCGATGTCGGATGATAATATGGAATCGTGACCATTCGGATACTCTTCTAGGGCGTATATCTAGGCTTGTTGCTTGGGATCCGGATTTGTTGAATCTAATAAACATGTTAAAGAGGATTAAGGATGAGACTTGAAGCTCAGGCAAGCCCCGAGTTAACTATGTATGTGTGTATTCATGTGAGAATAGTAAGCTTTATGTTCCGCTCCATCCATCAAATCAAACACTTTTTTTTGGTAAATAAGACTACTAACAAGAAGCTACAAATTCGATTAAAGATAATCCACAATAATCTTCAAAGGAATTTAAACTTTACTGACTTTAACAAATAATCAAATCAAAGCTTTAGGCTTAGCAACACACGATCGACTCGAAAGACACCCCAGGTTTCTAAAAGCATGAAATAGCGGCCTTGGCGGTACCGGAAATGTCAATTTACAATGGCTGATGAGATTCCATCACGAAATGGGAATGCATCACCTTGTCTGATCATCAAAATCAACAAAATGAAAGCATAGCAGTTGTTGTTGTATAGTTACAATATGTGATTTGTAGTAATCAGAATATTATATGCATGATGTGTGTGTACCATTAGATTTGAGAAGACTGGTTTGTAGGATCCTATTGCAGAAAATCGAGCAGAAACAATAGCAGATGATTGGCAAGTTGGAAAGATCTATGATCATTGGAATTCAACGATCATTACTCCCACATTTCGATGAGGGAGAATTTGGGGTTTTGTAGTCTTTTTATCTTTTATTTAGGATTAGGCGGTCGTGGGAACAACGAGCGAGTTTGCTTTGAAGGTGTTCTCGTATTATCCTTTACTTAATTCCTTTGACAATGCCCTTTCGGCAAACCTGATTTCTCATCCGATAAGGAAGGCGTCGGGGATCTTATGTTTCCTCGATGACAACTTGGGAGAAGATTCTTCTGACCAATGGAGCTTATGTGAAGAAAGGAGACCTTTGGTTGAGGTGCGCATGCGAAAGCACCGATATGGAAACGGCTCACCACCTTCTTAGCTAACAACTTTTGCCATATTTGGGTTTTCCTGGATCCTTCCTCTCTTTGTGAAGGGGAGACTTAAAATTTAGAGTTAGCCTGATAATTTAAATAGGCTATGGCCCGAAGTTTGTAAAGGTGACTAACTAGTAGTAGGTGTGCTATGAAGGCGATCTGAATCTCTCTTTTCAAATAGTGCAAGTTTTCTACTGTAAATGTCTCTTTCAGGGATGAAGGGATGATAATCCTTTATTATTAGATCCTTCCTTGGGAAACGGAGTGTACTTTTCTCTCATTTAGCCAGCTGCGAAAAAGCTGAACCAGCCAAATGGACTTGAGAACTTTTGAAATTTTTTACTACATCTTTTGTTTTATGGCTTTCTAGATGAACTCATATTTTCTAGGTTCTTTTTTAGATTGAAGAACTTTTAGCAGACATTTCAGAATTTCTCCAAAATAAATAAAATAAAATTACCTATCGAATACTAAGCTCGAGGAAATTGCTCGACCATGATTTTATAGCGGCGAAATGCTACTACTGAACAGACAAAGAAAAAAAGATCAATAAGGGACTCTTTCTTTCTTTTTCCATTTTTAGATAATAAAGATCCAATTGAGAATCCAAGTACGAGAACCACAATGTAACCTTGCTTTATGGCGATTTGAGGCTATTGTATTCTGATCACCTATTTCCATTTGTGGGGATATGGCATAAACATTTGGATCTTCCAGTCTTATAAGCCATTCCGGTCCCCCCTTTGTGGTTCCCATTACAAAGGGCACACTGACTTTGCAATATAGCTACACGTATGCGCATAACATGTAAGCAGAGCAATAAACATTCAACATAATAAACTCGAAAAATTAGATCTTTAGTGAGGAAATGTGGGAATCCAGTTTATTTTTCCTTTTGGTTCTAGACGTTATATCCATGACCTTAATCTTTAGGTCATAAATGTAAATATGCACTTCACAGATTCACTTAAAGAATTTTGAACAAATTGGACATTGTGCGGGAGACAGTTCGAGGATTCTAGTTCATCATTCCTGAATCTCCTCTTTCATTTTTAAGGAAGTTAATTAAAGTTCCACCATGTGGTAGTGAATCCTAGTAAATGAGATCTGCCAGTAATTGTTGCTTCGTAAATCACATTAAGAATTATCAAACTAAACATGCTAGCTTAAACATATATATTTTGAGTCCCGAGATTAAAAGTTATCACATTCAGAGGTATTTCTCAGAGTTTCTAGTGCCATGATACCTTGACGTACCTTGTATCCTCAAATTCTCATTCTCTTTAGTAAGGCTCAATTCTCAATCTTCTGGGTTTCCATGGATTCAACGGTGTTTGAGAGGAAAGGCTAGTTCCTTCTTGTGCTTTCCACCATTCTTTCGCATGAGAAGTAAGCCATTCCCTTCCTAACACATGGTTTGTAATCTGTGGAATGCAGGTTGGATCTTATAATTGATCAACTTAAGAGGAATGGATGGATAATACCTAATTGATGTTACATGTTAAAAATAAGGAAAACTTGGTTAGAGTGCATCCTGCAGCTTGTTTTCTCTTAACATTCTTTGCACCTTTTCTTAAGGCTTCTTTGATATACATTCTGAATTTTCCTATCCCCGAAAAGGGTCGAGGGGTGTGGGGGCTCGATGCTCCTATCATACCAATGCATACAATAATATACAATTTTTATCTTATTAAGAGACAAGCGAGGCGTGAAAATAGAGAATGTCATCTCTAGATGCTATGGTGTAAAATAAGTTATTTTCTTATCTTACCAATGCAAAATTATAAATTCGCAAACAAATACAATGGGTATACAGTAGCTTATTCTTTTTCTTTTGCTTTTTTTCGAATCAAGCTATTACTAAAGGCTTCTGCTAAGACAAATATATAAAACTAAAAAATCTATTTGTTTTCACTGATATAGAAAAAAATCCTTGAATATTACACCATTCCTTTATCGAAGACCTTTGTATAGTCCACCACAATCAAATTTGGATATTCATGAGCTACGGAAGCAAGAATGCTTTCCACTTCCCGGAAGGACAGTGCGACTTAATCTCTTTTCCACACACTTCCCTGGTTGCCCGAGATTCCTACGCACGACTAAATCTCTTTTCCACCTGAGACCAATGACGGTCTTCGGGTCGATCCTACGGAGCCGGTTCGGATCGTTTCTCGGGTAAGTCTTTGGGTCAAATTTCGAGTCGAATGTCGGGTCAGCATGTGGATCAGGATGCGGGTAAAAGGGATGGGTGGGCTATCCAGCCCAATTTTCTTCCGGGCCGGGTGACAATCAAACCTTTCAGGCAGAAAGGTGGAGTGGGCTTTCACAGGCAGAACAATTTGGGTTTAACTGGCTGACCCCGTTACTACGGGTGGGCCGTATTTCAAAGGGGGCCTTGATTATTCCAGCCCGAGCCACAATTTTTCCTTTCAATGCAGGGGCGGAAGGGAATGAACCCAGAGTGTCGGAGAGCATGGAGAGAAGCGACGAGATAATCCTCCCATTTGCTGGTGGAATCCCGGAGGAATGGGGAGCTCCCTTTGGTTGGCAGTTGTTATTAAACATTTGAGATTTCAATGCCTGTGATAATTTCCCCTTCTCTCTGTTTGATTGACCCCTTTTTCAAGGGGTTCTTCGAATCTGGGGTTCACGATATAGGAGAGGAGGTGTACGCCTTTGGAGATTGTGGCGGAGAGTGGAAGTGAAGGGAGGAAGTGGTCAAGAAGGTATGATGGTGGAGTACGGGCAAGAGGAGGGCGTCGTTAAACGACCCCTTTAAGCGATGAAAGGTATGGCGGGAGGGATAGCATGTTGGTAAAATTCAGCGAATTTTTGGGATTTGTGACTGAGGATTTTGAGACTCAGATTGTTGACCTCATGCGACAAATGGTGAAAAACCAGAATAAGGGCGAGGCGGAATGACCTTGAGTATCTAAATTGGCAAAGCAGGAACTAAAGAAATTGGTACGATAAACTACGAGGCAAAAGTGGGAAGAGTGTAAAACGAAGACGGAGATTTCTTGTTAAAGTTAGGATGAAGATCAAAATCTTATCGTGGAATGTGAGAGGGGTGAATAATCACTGAGAAGAAAAGTGATCGACAGTTATCGGGGATCGTGGGTGGACTTGGTGTGCTTAACGGGAAGCAAAAGTTCAAAATATGAACCGGATAGCACGATGCTGGGACGGGAGATTCTCGAGTGGGTTTACGGTGATGCTTGGGGGTTTCTATAGGGGCCTTTACGTGAGGGTTTCTTTATGGGGCCATTCTGAGAGGCCTTTACGTGGAGTGGGGGCATCGATTGCCAAGCGATGTACAGGATTAGCCAGGGGTTCTTGAGTCTCGGGGAATTTGGGGAGAGGATTTAATTTCGGTGGGATCACCTAAAGTACCAAATTTCCAGACCAATTTTGGACCCACTTCTCTACATCCTCTTAGATGCGGGAGGTATCGGTCGGGACCCTCCCCTTTAAGTTTGAAAATATGTAGTTTAGGCGAGGGCTTTAAAGATCTCATAAGGGTGGTGGCGGGGCTTAGCTTTAAAGGTTACGAGTTTCATCTTGTTGAAAGATGAAAGATTTAAAGGCAAGCTAAGGTGTGGAATAAAAAAGGTTTTTGGCAGTAATGGGTACTAGAAAACAGAGCTATAGAGTGGGATGCTTGGATAACGTGGAGAAGGATAGGGAGCTGTCTTTGGAAAGAATCTGAGAAGAAGCTAAAAAGAAAAGGATGGCTATAGAAGATGGTCTTTGTTGGAAGGAGGCTCATGGAGACAAAGTCCAAAGAGAGCTATGGCTTAAGGGGGACAGTGCAGGCATTTCCATAAAATGGCAAACTACGCCAGAAGGAGAATCTGATAAACAAATTAAAATTAATGGTAGGTGGCTCACCGAAGATATTGCCATTCGAAGAGTTGTAGACGAGTTTTAAAGGAGCCCATTTGTCGGATCCGGGGGGTTTGGGCGTCACCGCCCTAGTAGTATTTCCTTGGAGGAGGCTAAGGCAGAGGATCTTTGCGATTTAGAAGTCGGGTTACCGAGGGAGGGAAGTCCTACACATCCTTTAGGTCTCAATGGTAGAAAAGGCCCGAATTTGGATGATTTTTCGATCGCTTTGCAGTGCTACTATTTGGGAGTTTGTTAAAGACGAAGTTATGGAGTTCTTTAAGGAATTCTATGATAAGAAGAAATTTGTGAGAAGTTTAAATGCTACCTTCCTGGTGTTGATTCCCAAAAATTTGTGAGAGTTCTTCAAGGATCTCTTAGTGTATGTCTACTTCTTCTTTCAGTCCTTATCAGTACGGGTTTCTGCGGAAGACCTTCAGAAGTACAGGGGATACAGCGGGGGACCCCTATCCAGTAATCTCTTTGCTCTTGGGAATGGATATCAGCGATTGGTAAACAAGAATTTGTGGAAGGAATTTCTTGTCTGAATTACAAAATTGGTGGTGCTAGAGAGGAGGAGGAGCTGGGAGGTGCTCACACATTCTCTATCACGAGATGATACCTGTTGTTCTATAAAGAAACTGATCACGACCCGGTGGCTTGTTTAAGATGGATTTTGATGGTTGAGGCCCTCTCGGGGCTGAAAATCAACTTGAGTAAAAGCGATAGTTTCCTACTATTGGAGGCGGGAGAATATTGAGGTGCTGATAGCGGAGTTAGGCTGCACCGAGCCGGCTCATTTGCCTACTCGTGTTGAACTCCCTTGGGGCTCAGCCTGAAGTCGGTCGGGATTTGGGATACCATCGAGAAGGTTCAAAGGAGACTACGCCGAGTTGGAAGCATCAATATATCTCGAGGGAGAGAGTTACAGTCGAGTATACGTCGAGATCTCACATCTAGAGAGAGAAAAAAAAAAAAAAGAAAAGAAAAAGAGGAGAAGAGAAGAAGAGAGAAGAAACATGTCGCTTTTAGATCCAGGAGTCTTGTGTGCAAAAGTACAGAGAAAAAATCAGGGACTTTACGTGGGAGAGCACGGAAGAAACCTCATTTGGTGAGTTGGGCCACGGTGTGTATAAGTTAAAGGTTGGCGGCAGGATTGAAACACACAAAGCTAAACGAAGCCTTGTTAGGAAAGTGGCTTTGGCGTTCATAAGCGAAAATTCCATACGGAGGAGAGACTAACGTGAAACAAATTTGGGGAGTGCGGGGGATGGTGCTCGGGGAAGTTAGGAGCGAGTTTTGGGACGGGCTTATGGAAAGAATTAGGAAATGTTGGGATTTAGTGCAGCTTAAATGCCAAATTTGTGGTTAGTGATGGTAAGCGAATCAGGTTTTTGGAAAGATGTTTGGGGTGAGAGGCTTTGTGCATAGCGTTCCCAGAGGCACGTTATTAAGCAGCGGTTGAAAGATGTGATGATTAAGGGAGATTTGGGATGTTTCGAGGCAGAAGGTGGTTGGACCTCGGTTTTAACGGTATTGATGACTAGGAAGTGATGGGTGGTGGAGTTTTATGAAAGTAGTCCATCCACGGAGGTAGTCTCAAACAGGGAAGACAAGTTGGTCTTAAAAGGGGGTACGCCCAGTGTTTATTCAATGAAGCTCTTGTATGAGGTTTATGATTGAAAGCCGAGGCAGAGACCTTTTCACACGCCTCAGTTTGGAACCACATGGTCCCGCAAAGGTGGGGCTTAACAGCAGGAGGCGTCTTGGGGTAAGGTGATGACTCTAGACCGACTCAAAAGAGAGAAAGATCATAGCCAACATATGCTACCTTTGTGAAGAGGAGGAGGAAATCCTAAACCATCTTCTAGTTCACTGTTCGAAGGCCAGAATGCTTTGGGAGCTTATTTTAGCTATAGTAGGGTTTGGATGGGTCTTCCCTTTCTCAGTGCGGTAGGTCCTTGGCTTGGCAAGAGGAACAAATGTGGGTAAGAAGGCGCGCAAAGAAAGTTTGGAGGCATGCCTCTGTATATACATGAGGCGAGTGTGGTGTGAGAAGAAATGCAGTGGTCTTCGATAATGGGACCTTCTCTATGTATAATTAAGAGAATTCTTTCACATTTGCTGGCTTAAGTGTAAGACGGCAGCCAATACAGTGAGATAAAGACGAAGTATTTTCCCAGAATTTTTAACTTGGATGGGATTATAGGTAATTGTTTTTGGGTTTGAGATTTTTCTTCATATTTTGGTCCTTCTTCGGGCTATGCCCCTTTGTATACTCAGTGTACTTTAGGCGACTTCTTTGTTTTTATATCAAATGCATGTTTCTTTATCCATCAAAAAAAAAAAAAAAATCATAATCTCGGTCCCTTCTTTTATACCAATTTGATAGAATATGTAGAAAACAAGAAATAACAGACCCTTCCATTACATTTTAGTTTAACAAGAGGAGCCTCCCTCAGTCATCCAAAATAGAGGAGGGTAAAAATAGGGGAGCATACAAGGACTTCTACTATAGAAAGATTTTTTTTTTTCACGTGTTGCTGCCTGGCAATCTAAAATAGATCGATCTGAAGTCACTAGAGTGCAAAGCAGTGATCAAGCCTAAACATTTAAGAAGGCTTGAGGACCGACTCATCTATGCTTTTCTGAATAATGCCTTATGAAACACCTTAACATCTATTTATAGACCTCGCTTCCACATAATAAGGATAGTTTGGGGGAAAGAAATCAAGCTGAGGCGAGGAAATATGGGGATCGGGGAAAAAAACCCTGAGAAACATTGCATCAAAAACTCCCCAGTACATTATCCACTATCTACAATCACATAAAAATAGAGAATGAGATAGATTACTATCTCTTATCACGTACTTCTATTTCCCATTTAATCTAATAATTATTGTCTCTTGATTGTCCCGCATTTTGATGGATTTGGAAGAAATTTGCAAAGGTATTTTGGATCGGAGAACCATAAATATGTCGGTAAATTCCCGATTTGTTGGAAAGAGAGGAACAAAATGTACGGAGTGAAACGAGAAGATTATTTTTCGGTGAAATTTCACAGAGATGTCCTCCAAATGAAGGAACATTTTGGAAATTTTCCGTTGGTAAAAATGGAAGAAAAACAGAAAAATAAATACGAAGAAAAATAGGGAAAAAATGCGAAGCCTCAGTTTGGAAGAAATTGCCCAGGGAGAATTCTGCGGCCGCCGGAATTCTTGAGTAAGCGGCTTCTTCTTTAAGCTGCTTGGATTGCAGTAAGGAGTTAGGGCGGGAGAAGAGAGAGGATGAAGGAAGAAGCGAGTGGCGGGTTGTATTTACTTTTAAAAGTTGATTTTATTTTTCTTTTATATATATATATATATATATATATATATATATATATATATATATATATATATATATATATATATATATATATATATATTTTATAGCTATAAAGTTATAATGCGATGAAACTATCATCGGGATTCAAATCGGGAGCTCCTTCCTTTACCTATTCTCTCTGGGCTTGAAACATTGAAGGCTTGGCGATTCTACTCAATTATAATCGCATTAAAATTGTCCCATAGACTCGAGCCCTCATTTCTGCTATGCTCCTACCTATTTAAAATTGAACGTTCTGGAAATTATAATGTAGTAATTTGTATTTTGGGACTCGAATCCTATGCCTACCTTTTTTTTTTTATGGTGCTCTACCCGATTCTGATGTAGTAGACTATCCATTGAGACTGAACTTGGGGCTCCCCCTTCCTAATCTGACCTATTTGAAAATCAAGTGCTCTGATTATAATGTAGTAATCTATCTTTTTGGGACTCGGCACCTGCCCTACTTATTTGAAATGTTGATCGCTCACACACTGGATTCTGAAATGTAGTAAACTATTTCCTATGACTAACCCGGGGCTCCTCCCTTCCTAATCCCTACCTCTTTGAAACATTGAACGCTATACCCAGTTACAATGTAGTAATTTGTCTCTTTGGACTCGAATCTATTTGAAATGTTTAGCGCTCTACCTAGTTATAATGTAGTAAACTGTCCCCAGATACTCAAACGGGCCTCCCTTCCTTATGTATACCTGTTGAGCATTAGCGTTCTTGGGGTTACGATGTAGTAAATTGTTTATTGGGACTTGAACTATGCTTTACCTATTCAAAGCGTTAGGCATTTTACCTAGTTATAATATAATAAGCGAGTCCCCTGGGACTCGAACCCATGACTCCTCCTTCTTAAGCCTATCTATTTAAGAGCATTAAAGTGCTCTACTCGATTACAATGTAAGTAAGCTATCTCTAAGACCTTCGAACATATAGAGCTCTTCCCAGCTACAAGCCCTACCTATCTGAGCATTGAGCACTCTACCCGGTTACAATATACTAAAAGTATCCCTAGGACTCGAACTCGAGGCCCTCATTTTTTTTATGTCCTATATATTTGAAATGTTGATCGCTTTACCCACATGAGCTAGACATGATGAGTCATTTTTAGTTTTTAATATGTATTATAGTTTAAGATGATAAATTATCTCTATTAGGACCCAAAGTTCTTTTGTGAATAGACTATTTTAGGTATTTTTAAAAAACATATTAGATTAATGTATTTTAATATATTTTTTAATGTATTATTTTGGGAAAAAAGCTACATTTTCCATGACAGGTGAATTTTTTGGAATTACGAGCTACGTATGTAACTCTCCTTCGGTGATTTACCAAACCATGCAGGGCTTTATTGAGAAATTCTATTTACCCATGTTTCTCTATACACCCCATTAAAAATACCCATAAAGGAAAATACAAATTTACCCTTAACCTAATTTCTCTATTTCTTTAACTTTCTTCTTCATCTCTCGCACCTGACTCCCTTCTTCCTCCTCCGAAGTGGCTCCCAATACTGAAAAACATAGTGGCTCCCAATACTGAAAAACATAGTGGCTCCTAATACTGAAAAACATAGTGAGAATGGCGTTGAAAAATAGCGAGAAAGGCATTGAAATCAGCTTTAAAATGGTGGAGGAGGCGAGGAAGTTGATGGTTGGATTTTATTTTCAAGTCTTAATCCAGTTGAAAATAGGATATCTCAGCATATTCTCAGGATACTGCAAGCCAAGATTTAACAAATCCGGATTACAGATAATATCCCGGATATCAAAATGCGGATTAGATTGTTATTACCGGATTTGTGATATCCTGTAAATGGGAATGTTTGGGATTTGGAAATCAGATTTCCATTGAAGCCGTTTGAAAATCAGTTTGGGTGAACTTAGAAAATGGGGTGTGAAGAGATACCTGCAGGTGTATATAGAACCACTCTTTTCTTCCTCATATCGAAGCGAATAGTGCTCTCATCTCCTACGTGTTAGAATGGCATCTTTCTTTGTACTTTCGACATCTTCTTCAGCCTCCACCTTCCGCTCATCAAACTGCACCCAGATCGTCCGCCATTTTTCATCCCATCTTCTGACCCTTTCATTTTCGTCATGTAGCGAGTCAATTTATTTCGTTTTCTCATTTCCTCTCGCCAGTTTTGGATTGTCCCCTTTGGTTTTGTCTTGTACGGGTTTGTGATTGATGGCTTCTCTGATGTTCTTAATTTTTTGTTTTAGTTGTTTTCTTGCAACCGAAGCTGAATTACTCTGAGTGATCGTCGTATTCAATGTTAGGATTTGGCCAAAAATTTGGGTGTTGCAATTGAGTTTAAGGATCATTATTTCGTTTATGCAATGCGTATTACGGCATTTGATGGGATCTCTTACGAGCTGAAGGTCTTGGCCGCGGTGAGGTCAGGTTCTACATTCCCCTACCTCTTTCACGTTTTCGTTTCTTACTACTTTATGCTTGCGATTTCATGACACCCACACTGCTTTACAATGCATTTTAGAATTTCAGCTAGTCAACACACAGTACAAAGTATGTATCTTGAAGTACCTTTAATGGTTATTTTTTGGGGAAAAGTTGAAACATGTTTTGGTTTCAAGTAGCCCTCAAGCACTTCCAAAAATTCATAAAAAAAAAAAAAAAAGAAGGAATTGACCATGCCCTAGAGCTTTAACTTGCTATTTGTAGACCAAATATAAGGACGAATTCAGATCTGAATGCAGTATTTGCATTTATCATTTATTCCTGTCTTTGACCTTAATCCTTTATGAAATTAGCCATTTGCTATTAGTGCGGAGACTTTGGCTATGAAAAGGGAAGAAGGGAAAGAAAAGGTGGCAGTAAATAAAAGTTGACCCAAGAAATGTTTTCTACCCTTTTTCTTGATTATTCTCATCTTGTGACGAAAACAAGGAAGATTCAAATTTCTATTCCCCTCTAGACTTTTTCAGGATCTCTCTCTTTCCTTCTTTTGATCTTTCCAAAATTCATCTGGAGGCAAAAGCAAAGTGCTCAAAAAGGTTTAAAGAGGAAACGTTTTTTTTTAAATTAAAATTTCTTAGGGGCATTGAAGTCTTCAGTTTTAGTTTAGCTTCTTATTTTTCTCTTTTGGTTTTTGATTTTTAGGGCTTAGTTAAGCATGAGATATGCTGTTAGGATTATTTTAATAATTTATAGATAGCACATTGGTTGTTCTTTTTAATGCTTATTTGATTGGTCTCATTGTTGAGAAATTTGATTAGAATATTTTTCTCAAGGTTGTATACGGTTTAATGAGGTTGTGGCAGGCTTTCTTTGTTAGAGAGGGGGCTTTGGGAAACTTCAAGAGATATTCAGTTTAAAGAAGAGACATAGATGTGAGTAGTTACCTCTGCCAAAATAGAGAACATTTCTTGTTCTTTGTTATTAGTGCACGTGGATGTGTATATTTGTATGCTATTATTTATCACTTTGTTTTTTCTTGTTGCATTGAATATTCTTCTTGATTTTTAGTTACTTTGGCATCTCCCTCCTCTTAATGGTGTATTGTTGAACTGCCTCGTTTTCTTGAGTTGAGTTTCTATTTGTTGAGTCACAGTGATGCCTTTACATGCATCAAATAGTTGAAGGATCCTCATTGTTTTATTCAATGCACCATCACTCCCAAAACATTTTGGCATGTTATCCTATGGTATTATTATAGAGCGATCTGAGGTTCAGATAATGGGGGAAACAGATCAGCGATTTGGTGCAAACCGCAAATATTAGGACTCTTCATGTTGAAAGCATTTTGTTTTTCATTGAATAGAAAACACAGTGATGGGTGATTGTTTGGGATCGATTCATTGGTAGGCCTTTAGAACACTGTAGAAAAATTACAAAGGATTTCATATCTTCTGATATTTAAACTTTCCTGGAATCTTAATTTCGTGCAACTTTGTTTGGGAAGATTTTATATCATTTTAGTTGTTTCCTCAGGTTGTGTGGGTTCCTGGAAGTTTTGAAGTTGGTGTCGTTCTTTGAAAGGCTTGGGAAGTCCTAAGAAATATCAAGCGATTTTGTGTATTGGAGCTGTGGTATGATCACAATGCATTCCGCAATCTAATGGGATTTTCTACTTTGCTGAAATGCTTTTCTTTTATTATTTGGTCATGTTGGTTATTTGCCCCCTTTATTTTTGCATATGCATGGAATGTATGGATGATTAATTACTATTCTTTGGTCTAGCGTCTAAGGATGCGCTTGATAGATCATGCAGGTTGAATATATTTCTTCTCTTGATTTAGTAACTTACTATCGAAATGCAGCGTCATGCACTTGTACATGCACGGTTCATGACATTATAAAATGTCCAGATCTAATTCAGCAGGTTGAGCCATTTTCCTGCTTATGAAAATCTTGTGCTTCTAGTTAATTACTATTCCCCAGCTCCATTACGTTGGAGTCGATGCGGTTATGATGCTAGCTCATCCCATGCATATGGTCGATACGGGCCACAAAATAAAATGGGTTTGTTGGTATGACCATGGTAGAGAACATTAATCATTTTAGTCGGGGCTTCTCATTTAGAACTGGTCATATTTAAAATTCTTCCCTATCTCGAAAATAATGGCGTATGTTTGTAGCTCTATGTTGCCATACACATTATTTCCTCTTATAAAATTGTCTTGATCGGGAGCTATTTTTCTCTAGGATCTATCATGTATTATTTTAAATCATCATTTCCTATGCAGCTCTGCTTTGGATTAACATGACCACGATGTGATTGTTTGAAACAAGTCTTCTTCTGTTCAATGCATACTGTTGTGATTATCACATCTATTGTCTCACTTCACATTGCATGTGGATAGGGTGTTTTTATTTTTTATTTTTTGTTTTCCTCTACTCTTTGATGAGCCTTGTTTTTTCATGTTGATGGCACTAATCTATGAACCATCATCGTTGTTTTGAGTAGATAAGAGGTGATACTTCCCACTATGATGTTGTTGCTAATTCAGTGGCTTTTGGAGTACTCTCAACTAGTCTGAATTCAGGTTAGTATTCAATTGAGTGTTGTTAGCAAAATTACATTTTCTTGTTCACATAGAAAACAATGGATGTGGATTTAAAATCCCATGTCGATTAGGAATATTTTGGCCTTAGCTTGCTCATATGCATGTAATGGCAGTCTAATTCTTGGTTCTAGTACTGTCTACTCACGTTTTGTTGATATGATAAATTCTTATTTTTAGCGTATCTGGATCTTAAGCCAGCACCTATTCTATGACTTCAAACTTAATAATTGTGATAATTGCGAGAGGATGATAAGCTCTGATGTAGGCTTGAAAATGTGTTTGGTTCGGGAAAATTAATTGAAAGAGTGTAAAAATACTTAAATTCCATACCATCTGTAATTTAATTATGACATATAGCTGCATGTAGTGTGAAGATGGTGGATGAGTCTATAGAAAAAATGAAGATAGTGTGATGGATAACACATATCTCACAGCTTTCATCAGTGTGACATGGATGTGGATCTTTAAATTGGCCTTACCATGAAGGTGAATCCTCCATATTATTATATTTACCTTCCTTGGATTAACCCGGCTTAACATGGGAAAAACTTGTATCAATGTTATATGCTTATGTGATCTGAAAAAGGTTATGGCAAATAAATTAACCACATTTTCTATTAAAAATCGATTGTGTGTGTGTGTGTGTGTGTGTGTGTGTGTGTGTGGGGGGAGGAGGATTGTTGGTTGTTGGAGGGGATTTGACTTCTCTAATAAATTTAGTTCCCAGATTGCACATTTACTATTCAATGATATTGCTCTGATAAACCATAGCTCATGCTTTAAAAACTACTATTTGGTGATATTTCAATTAATATCATTCTATTATTGCTCCATCTCAAATTTGCATATATTTGATTTTCTAATAAAAATTGATGTATTTTTCTTTATGATGTTGAAGGAGTTCCATGCATGTTGGTGTCTTGACTTATGAGGATATGGATCAGAGTGGGTACTTCATTATGCGCTCCTTACTAAGGCAGTGCCCAGGCCTTTTTTCCTCGAGTAGGGTACATAGCCTGCTTCATTCTCTTACAGATCAACCCAGGAGAGTGAGCTTAGTTTGTGAAATTCTGATTTCATTTCTTTTTCTTCCCTTGACTATTGTTGTTTTCTCGTCTCAAGTTCTTGAATGACAAACTATTTATTCTCACAGTGGCTAAGGCATTTATGTCTATTCCTTTTATGATTACTACGGGCTTCATCGGGTGGAGTGGAAAATGCAGGAATAAAGGCGTAGAGCCACGATTCAGTAATTTGTAAGTTAATGTGGAATAATAGAATGATACATTATTGGCTTATATGAAACATCTTTCAATTTAATTTGATTATTGATGGAATTAAAGATAATCTGAAACTTATTTAAAACCTAAAATAGGATAATAGTTTATTAACTACTAGAAGATAACATCATTTGGTACCAAATTTATTA
This sequence comes from Tetrastigma voinierianum, assembly GCA_016808115.1. Classification (NCBI taxonomy): domain Eukaryota; kingdom Viridiplantae; phylum Streptophyta; class Magnoliopsida; order Vitales; family Vitaceae; genus Tetrastigma; species Tetrastigma voinierianum. The sequence continues at coordinate 103,018 of JAEQBH010007911.1, read as the reverse complement.
CAATATAGAAGGTGGAAGAGAAGCATGGAGATAAAATATAGATGGTACAATCCATGATAAGCAAAACATCATTGCAACTACAGTCCGTACTAGCTCTTCAACTTTTAGGAGGTGCAAGTTTGTGAGATAGAGATTTGGGTCGCCAAACAGTCATAAAGCTTGTGGTGGATGATGAATGGTTGGTCACCGGGGAATAGAATGTAAAGCTTAGAGGTGGATTTTGGAATGGGATTGATGCCGCTGGGGAATGAAAAGCTTGTGGTGGATGATGAATGGGATTTGGTCCACCAGGAATAGAATGCAAAGCTTAGAGGTGGATTTGAATGGGATTTGGGCCACCGAGACAAAATGAAAGCTTGTGGTGGATGGTATGGATAGGATTTGGTCCATCGGAATAGAATCTGTGGCTTGAGGTGGATTTTGAATGGGATTTGGTGCGCGGGAGACCAAAGAGCTCCAAAATCTCGACTAGCTAAAACAAGAGAGAAGAAGAGAAAGATGAAGGTTCCATACAAAATTGGCTTGGATAAGTGCTCCATGGTGTTTTGGCGAAGTCTCTTGCCAGTAGTAACTTCTTATTATATAGCATTCTTTAGAGTATTTTTGGGAATCTGAAAAAGTTCTAATAAGATTATGAAATATCTTGAAATCCCAATACAAAAAGAAAAAGAATTATAATTTTGTTATCTTCAAATCACCTCTTTTGGAATATGATATTTTCCTTGAAGAGTTATTCCTTAAATATTAAAATCTAACCTAATAAATTATCTACCTAAGAAAATATAAGTCTACTAATTTAAGCTATATATTTCTTTAAATCAAGGTCAGATTTTTTCTCTTGTATTTACGATTTTTCAAATTTTTACTTGTGCAATGACAATAATAGGAAGTGTCTCCCACAGAGTTAGAGGTTGATTCCGCCCATCCCTAATTGTAACTCTTCGAGGTGTGTCAAATAAATAGAAGTGAGGTAGGTGGTCGTATTATAAGCGGTTCCATCAACTTGAAGATCCCTTAAGCCGCGCAGGCTGCTGCTGCCCCACCTCGTAGACTGACCCCGAGGCGGCCCAGCGTATTAAAACCACGGGAACCCGCCCAGGCCAAGCGGGTCCCGAAACCCGTATGGGATCTAGTAACGACCGGTACCAAATAATACAGTTTTTTTACACATTTATTAAAGTTTAACTAAGTTTGACCAAGTTGACTTTTTCAGGATGGATTAATTTTGGGTTGACTAAGATACCATTTCGTAGGCCGTCCGATGCGAGTTCATAGAAGGGTTGAGCGTCGAATCATTAACAGGATAAAAAGTTATGGCCAGAGGAGTTGAATAAGCATTATTTTATCAATGTCGAAGCTATCCTCAGTTTTTACACGAGTGACCTAGGCTCTATATAAACCTAGTTTTTGCATTGCCAAATAGAGACCCTAGCCCCAGAAACACTCATTTTGACTCAGCTAGAAAAGTCCCTGAACCTGTGGGCGGGTGGGTGGGTGGCCGTTTTGAAGCAGCGGGTTTTAGCGTGGGGCGTTTTCAGTAGCCGCTTGATACGCGCCCGGCCCGAGGAGGATCACTGCAGGCGACCTTGTTGGCAAAATTTCCGGTCGTATGATCGGACTGCCGGATCGAGGCGGCGAGCAAGCGGCGTGCCTGGCGTCGGATTTTCTTTGTTTTCAGAGCCGTTCAGTAGACCATACCTCCCCTCGATTTTGGACCCTCTGAACTCATTCCCAAGGCCTTTTCTTCATATTCCTCACCGTTTGAAATATCTGTGAAAACAAGTTTGGCCAAGCGAGTTGGATCAAGTTTTAAGCCTGACAACTTTTGGACCAACGTAAAGGAATGCTTGTTGTGTTCTGGTCTCTTAGACTTCAGTTGTCTCTTATTTGTAAATTTTGGACGTCGTTTGGTTAGTTTCCATTTTGAGTCATTTAGGGTAGTACAGGTTTAGGCCGAAATTGGGCACTGTTGGTCAAATTAGGAAAAATTGAAGATGGATTAATTAAGTGGATATTTTATGATTTATTGGAGGGTTCGATTTCGAAAAATTAGCTCTCTGGGTAAAAAGCCTAATTTTGGATATCGGGTCTATAGGGCTGTGCTTTTCAATTATGCACTTGTCGGGTCCCAATTTAGATAGTTCGTAGTTAAAGATTATCTAAGGCGTTTGGGCGATCTAATGTCTTTGGTTTGGATAATTGAGCCTAAATGGTATTTTTTTTAAAAAGATTATTTTTGGGACAAAGCTCTGGATTCAGGTCCTATCATGGGGGGGCAGATAGGGATGGAAGAGACCAAATAAAAGCCCAAGACTAGTCTCTCCCTTTAGCCCTGCGGGTTGAGTACTCCATGACATATCTTAAAGGTCTCCCACTGTCCATTTGTAAGATGAATCCATTCACTCACATGTCACATAATTCATATAAAATCGGTTCAATGCTATGCTAATGAGAAGGGAATAATTTCATTGGGATATGTTTAGATGAACATGTGGCGATAAATCTAAAGACCCAATGGAAATTGCTCTTCACTCACATCTTGGAATTTGAGGCTGGGTTTGGAACAGAAAAATACTAGACTAATTTGGAATTCGAAAAGTACTAAGGAAAAAAAATAGAGAGAGAATTTTTGGAGGAAAATATAAAATAAGTTTAAACTTAATGATTAATTCTATATGTTTTCTTCAAACTCCATTTTATTTGTTTCTCTCTATTATATAAGAACTAAGAAATTTATATATATGTAAAAATTTTGAAAATTTCAATTATATTTGATTTTTCTTTATATTTTCCAAGTGGAACCAAACATGAAAAAAATAATTTTCCTTACAAAATTTTCTTTTCCTTGGTAACCAAACTCAATAAAGAACCTAACTTAAAGACCGACTAATAGATAAGAGAGTCTCTTTAAAGCAAGGCTACCATTTCATAATTTCTTATTAGGCAGATATGGGATTAACTACCATCTTCCTACTCATATTGTCATGGTAGAAGTAAAGGGCCATGGCAGTCATTCATTTTTTTTTAGTATAGAGTTAACTGAATGGTAAGCCCATTGTTATCTCAAATACAAAATCTTCGATCTATCAAAACACAATTTTGGAACTCCATGCTAGTGGAAGATTGCTTGTGATGGGTCATTTAGTAAATTGGTTCAACCACAAAAAATCATATGATTTTATTCTCATATATTGATGGAATCTTTGAGACTAAAATAGTGAGAAAAATAGAAAAGAAAAGTGAAAGGAAAAAGAATTTGAAGGAAAATATAACTTAATAAATTAATTCTATATGTTTTATTCAAACTCATTTTATTTGTTTATCTATATTATATAAGGACTAAAAATTTAAAAATATATAAAATTTTGATTATATTTGATTTTCTTTTATATATAACATTTTCTTTTCCTTAGCAAAACTTATAGAAAGTAATTTCGATTCATCTAGGGAATTCAGCGGGTGCCCTCTCTTGTGAAGTTTAGTAAAGGCCGCAAAATACCTCATCAAAGTCTTTAATGCCTCCACGCTAGGAAATGTGTGATGCGAATGAAAGGTCTTAATGCAGCAAAGAAAAATGTACTCATACTAAAAGAAGAGTATTTAATCATTTTGTGAAACAAAGATTTAACGTAGAAACATTTTCAAGCAAACACAAGCGGTGACGCATCCAATTCTGAGGATTGGCACTCGCTCACCTTAACCAATGCATGCATTTAAAACTTAAAACATCCTGACCATTTGATAAAGTTGGCTATTCAGTTGTCAAGTAGGGTGGCGCATTTATGATATGATAACGTTATATTTGAAATAAATGGGATGAAAGAAAAACATTGTAAGATTAATGAACTGAACAAGTGAATTTTAGTAATCCAGGGAACCATAGTTGTCAAGGTGCACTTAAGCTCGATGCCACCACTCCTGGTGCGACACCTGTATAAGCATTTTCATTTTTTTTTTCCTTTTTCTTCTTCTCATTCTTCTTCTCCATTTTCTTTGTTGTTGGAACTGCGAGAAGCCCTAGGGCTTTTTTTTTTTTTTTGTACTATCAGTTTTGGTCTCATATTTTTTTCAAAACAATGTCATATTGGATAAGTTATTTTTAACTTATCAAAATAACATCGGTTTGAGTTACCTTGAGTCAAAAAGCCTCTAGTGCACCAGCAGCGTCATTTGGCCCAGATGATTTTCAAGATTTCAACCTCAAGCCCGATTGTATAATCCTTAACCTTGTCATGTTTCAACTCAAAAAAATCCTAACCCCCTAACCACTTGTATAATCTACATAAGAAGAGGGAGAAGCAAAAAAATCGACAAAATAGACAAGAAAATCTTGAGAAAGTCATATAAAAATAGGAAACAGCCATCACAAAATTTATATTTGACATATGGTGCACCCACCTCACTTATAAAGGCCTGCGTCTTAAGTGCGCTTTGCGTGAGGGCCAGAGGCTTTTGTTCTCAAATAACTTGGGAACTTATTCTATAATTAAAATCCATAGAGTGTTCTTAGGGTTATTATTCAAACTAAACTGTTTGGTATATAATTCCTGCCGAGATCAAAAAGTTCAAAAGTGGAAGATCTTGTGAAGGCATGCTGGTATGTTTAGCCTCAGTCTCTGACACATGTTATCACTCTGTATCATGCCGATGACTAGAAGCCTACTCTTAGAGAATTTCATTCTCCTCTACCATATGTTCACTCCGTTATAACTCATCATATAGACTCTATAACTATAGAATAAAAATCCTTATTCAGCAAGCAAGTTAAAATAAATAGAAACAAATATACAATGCCTGAAAACAAACATTGTCCTATGTCAATGGAAGACTATACATGAACATATATTTGTCGTAGAACACAACACACAAAACAAACATAGGTAGTTATTGTACCAAAATCATAAAGCATCATAGTTTTAAAAGGCGAAGGCACAAAGGCCACTTAGAGCCTTGAGGCGTAAGGCGAACCCCTAAGACAGGGGTTTGTGAAGTGAAATGTGACCTTAAATGCCTGACAATTTTATAAAAAATGAGATTCAAATTATGATTATATTAATTTAAAACTAAAGATTTTAATATTTAAAGAAAAATTCAATGAAAAAGTTGTAGAAAAATTTCAATATAAATTATTCAAGAATAAAGTGTTTTTAAAAGCGGTTATAGTCTATATAGACGCCTCTTGATGGAAACATGTGTTGGAAGGTGAGGTGCTATAACTAGGAGTGGTCATGCCTTGAGCCTAGGCGCGCCTTTTAAAGCTAAGTAAAGCATCTGAAAAAGTGTTTGAAAAATAGCAAAACCAGATGAGAGAAATCGACCCATAGAAAGATTGCTCCCCAAGTCTTGTCGAACCTTGAGATCCCTTGATCAGTGAGCCACACAAGGTCCATCACCTTTAAACAAATCTAAATCTTCTTGACATTTGGATTGATCAAAAAGCCAGATACCTTATTTATTTCCCTGTTGAAACCAAGCAGCTATAGTGATACTTTCTTGAATATTAGAGAAACAATACAAAATAATAATTTATGCGAATGGGACACACTATAACAAACAACGATTTCGTATGGCAATGAGATACTTAAATTTGGGAAACAAATAATAAAACTATGGGAAAATATTGCGAGCATGCTAACAAACACCAGTCAACTTTCTAAAATATAGAATTTCAATTTAGTAACTTCCTTCTAAAAACATAAACTTAGATTAAACGAAACCAAGACCTTAAGGTTTCTCGATGCACCACCACTCTTATCTATTGAAAGGCTTCAAAAAATTAATAAATAAAACCCTAAGTTGATTGTTCTCATAAAAGCTCTATTATTTGCTCACAACTCACGGGTCTCACTGTTCTTCCTTATTCAAAACTTCTAGAAATACTAAGATAGAAATATATCGATTTAGCAAATAATTATACGAAAATTACATTCAGTTGGATACAAAATAGCCATGTGGATCTATAAGCTCAGTACTCATTTTGGATAGCACCTTATCATATTCTCCTATGAATCCAAATATAACACACAAAACCTAGCAGAGGTACTTTCGAGATTGAATGGTTGTTCGGATGGTAGCATTTTATTATCCTCTGCTGACCTGACATAAACTTATTCGAAACGAAGGTAAAACACAAAGTTTTACATACCGGAGAAGGTATTCAAGTCTGTACTGTCTCATTCTCATGCCACATAATGCATCGATTGCAATGATTTTTGTTTTACGCCTTCCTATAAAATCTACATCCCTTTTATCCACATAGTCACCCGGCCAAAGCGAAGAATGGAATACGCACCCTTAAAAAGCCCGAACAAGTCATCCGAAAAATGTCCTATAAGTTTGTATGTTCAGGTTACCAAAGCATGTTTAACTAAATAACAGCATTAATTGTCAAAGAAGTTATTTTACCAAAACTAATGAATGACACATTAAAAATATAGCATAGCATGCGAGTCTAAGGACTTCTGATAATAAGGCGGATAAAAACTACTTTTCGGATGCGAGAAACGTGTAAATTCAATGAAGAAAAGGATGAGTATCCATGAAAGAAAGGAGAAAATACAAAGTGAGAGAAATAAACTAAAAGCTGGAAACAAGAAGAGACATATCATTTCACTAGATTTTTTAACCACGAGATCCAGCGCTTCTAAAGAAGTTCTAGCGATATAGGCTGACATGCTCCCAGGAATATATGTGGTTGACAATCGAGAATCCACATGCACAATCCCAAAACCGAAACTTTGTGGTCCATAAAAATAAGCCATAAAATGATGATGTTGATTGAATATGAGAACACTCTCGGTGTAAATGTTTTCCATCGATCCATGTCCTTAAGGCGCCAAATTAATAATCAACGAGAAACATACTTACCACAGCATAATTTGAGAATCTTTGTGGACCCGACCATACATCGCCTCATTGCATAAGGAAGGCAAAAAAATCTATCTAGGCAATTAATTCGGGTTGATCATGAAGCGGATCTCTTCCCTATGAGATAGTAATGAAGACAAAATATTAAGGATCAAAGCTTCCACTATTGGGAATTCTGAGAAAAAACATGGCAGTGACCATAAAGTGAAGAAAATTGCTGAAAGAAACGAGAAGCCGTGAATAAGAAAACAATCTCCCGGTAAAAATATGAGCTCGAATATTGCCGGTCCATTCTATCTAGGGAAGGTCAAAAATTTGTAAATTGGTCAGCTGGGTTTTTCTTAAGACTACAACTAGGATAATTAGACGCTTTAATTACTGATAATATGATTTTCTTTCATATATAGTGAGTTTTTGCCGATTGATAGACCTTTATTTTTGCATCGACAAAGGTTAAGGCAATATGTGAGATAATTTTTTATGTATAATTTACATTACTGTGTGTGGTAAAGTTTATTTTGGACTAAAAAGGATACTAGTAAATCCCAGAAATAAAAAAATGATGGCTGATTTATTTTAATTTAATTTAATTAATCTGAGATAAGCCAAAAAATTATTAGTTTAAGATATTTTATTTACACTTAAAAATTTGTGAGTACTACTTATTCACCATCACCACCCACATGCCCCCTTTCGATCTCTTAGAGTAAACCTTTCGGTTTCTTTGCATGGGGCTCCCGATTGTTTGCTAGAGCGATTTGTTACTTGTTACCCCGAAAAATGTCGGAGCCGGTGATAGATTTGTTGGGGCTTCTACAGTACACCTAGTTTCAAGTATCCACATGTGTTTTGGATTTGAAACTTCCAATTTGTGTGTGTGTGTGTGAGAGAGAGAGAGGGGGCAGGTTGTTTAATATCACTACTACTTCATTGAGTGATGCTGCGGGGAAAACCATCGTCGTATGCTAACACAGCTCCTACTAATGCTTGATTATAAAATAGAAATAATCGATTCCAAGACTTTTACAATTTCACTACGATCGGAAAAATTACAATTACATCGCGTTACGTAGTCGACCCCTAAACATGGATGTAATATGAAATTCAATAGGTAAGAGTAATGTGAGGATGGAACCTCTAAACATCCTTTAAAGTAACCCGAAAAAAAGCAAAAAAAAAAAAAAAAAAAAAAAAACCAATAAGATAATATCATGAGACAGAATAACATTCTTCTTTCTAGGGTGTTGGCTTTTGAAGATACTCCCCACATGCATGAGTGGGCTTCTACTTAGGAGTTTAGTCAACAGTGAGCCCCTCATAAATTTAAGATGCAAGATAGCAAATGTTTCAATCTATCCACCTCACAATAATGATATCAGATCTTTTAAAGCTCTTTTATGCGGTAATCTTCAAATGATGATGTTTTGATAAGCAATGAAATTATAAAATGATGTAAAAATAAGGAGTGCAACCAATTTAAACAAGATATACCTGAGGGAATGAGTGCGATAATTTCCCTTTGTCTTAATTACACTCATTCCATGAATAACCATCAAGGTAAGCATGCATCAAGTAATCCTATGACTATGTAACAAAAAAGCGAACCACATACTTGATGCTATACACCCATAATAAATGGAGCAAAGAAGAAAAATGAAACAAAATTTAGATTAAAAAGAATAAACCATAAAACTGGATATGGCTCAGTATCATCACTAATCTTTTTTCTTTTTCTTTGATGGGTAAATGTTTTTTCTTTTCTGTCCACATTGGACCCCGAGACACAGAACATCTGCAGCCTACTCTAATCCTTTTACCACTTGAGCCTAGCCTTGGGGTTAGCATCATCACCCGATCTTTTCAACGATTACGTGGCTGGCGTGTTGTGCTAGATTTTTATTGGTATTCGTGCAGGTGAAGATCAATCTATGACTTATTTGAAGAATATATTTATCCTTAAAAACCTTCTTTATGTTAGATTTAAAAAAAATGGAAAACATTCATTTTTTTTTTTTAAAGGACTAAGTTGTAGACTGTTTGTGTTACCCTCAAATTTTTTTACTCACCGAAATGACATCGATTTAGCCCGACTACGTAGCTCGCATCCTCTGAGAAGTAAGAATTCCTCACAGCCAAACAATTTAGTATACTCAATATACCAATTACATACATTATCACATATCAAGCAGGCTCTCCTTGCGAGATACTAAATAGAATATGTCATTGTGCTTAATGGACTCATACGACCAAACAAATGTGATAGAAAGACAATTCATAAAGCTCATCAAAATAAGAAAGAAAGAAATCAAAACCAGAAAGCAACATACGAAAACAAATGGTCAAAGTTGATCATTGGAAGATGTTTTGCATCTCTGTTGGAGGTTGGAAACAGACAAAAGAAGGAGCACGTGAGAAGAGCACCAATCAATTCCTGGAAAGCAACAGTATCGAGATATACGAGGACCATCTGAGTAAATGATAGAAAAAATGGTGCACCCATTAAGAATGAATTACAGGTTTACAGGTTGGAGCATAAAATATATCAAACTCGATCACTTGACACGACACGAGTTGGATCAAAGTCTTAGATGGATCTGGCCGTGCATGCGAAAAAGAGTTTTGTAGACCTAGTATAATAAAACATGGTTTTACTTGGAGTTAGAAAATTTCATGTGAATAACATGCATATGAGTAAAATGATGCATCGATCTAACGATCTCAAGAGCTCCCAAGTTACATGCACTAGAGTTTGGGACGTCCGTACACCATGTGCAGAGTTAAGGTCATAACTAGCTCATATACTAATAACAACCAACGCTGCAACATAAAGTAGATAAGAACTAAGATGTCGAAAGGGATGTTGCATCGATACAAATCAATTACACACTACAAGAGCTCACCCATAATCTTATGAAACTAATCCTAATGGAATGAAGGACGAGAAATGGAACAAACATTATACGAAGGTATACACAATTTTGAGAAACACAATGCGACTATTGGGGTCGATATCTGTGACCTGTTTGAACTCCATCAATAAAAGCGTTCGCATTCCGATAGTGGAATTCCAAGAGAGAGGGGAAAAGCAAGAGCAAATTAGCGAGCGCCGGTAGGACCTCAGCAAACCATTTGGTGGATTGGTAGTGAGCAACTGTTGAATGCAATTGAAATCATCAGATTCAATTCTAACCAAAAAAATTGTTCAGAGAAATCGAAGCGGAAGGTTACCTGTCGAAAGAGCGTAGCCATGAGGAAACAAAAGCGGAGAGGCGTTGGGAGGAGAAAGGAGTGGCGGAGATCGAGGGGAAATGGCGAAGAATAGAGGCTCTACGGACTGGATTCCATTTGTGATGTAGGGACCCCTGGCGATTGCTGGCGGCTCGATCACTTAGGCGATGGCCCGCTGCAGTGATGATCCTTCGACTACCACTCCCAAATATGGCAGCATCGATCGCAAGTCTTCTCGCTTCTCCATACTTTCTTCTTTCTACTGCTGGTTTTTGAAGAGGAGATGATCGGTTTTAGGAAATTCAGGGGAATACAGCTAGCTAGAAATAGTGCTGGGACCCCCACCCGCCGTGACCACCTCATGGGTACCCTTCGGTGGAAGCTCACTCATAGGATATCCTCGTTTCCCATGAGTTCCTTTCGCCTCCCCGAGAGATTGAACCCGGGACTGGGGTCTTTAGTCGATGGGAAGCATCTACGGTACCAAGCTGAGCTACTAGCAGCTCGGTTGGTACCCAGAAGATGCTTCCCGTGAGACTAAAGGCTGGAGTCTGAGTTATCTCTGAAGAAAGCGAAAGACTCAGTGAATGAGATATCATATGATCAAACCACTGAAGTTGTGAGTGATCCTGTGAAAGTCTCTAATAAAGCGCCTTTATTGTGGGGTCCACATGCCGTGACCAGCGGGGTGCGCCCCCGGTGTGGCCGTGTAGGTCAGCCACCATGCTTAGAAGCTGGAGTGCGCGAGGTGGGTCTGGCTCGTGGGAATATCATGCCCTCCCCTAGGCATTTTCTTTCGCCTCCGTAGAGACTCGAACCCAGGACCAGGGGCTTAAGGTCCCGATGGGGAGCATCTGCCTGTGAGCTACTAGCTCGGTTGGTGAGTGAATGCTCCCCCGTGTAGCCCGGTCTGGGTTGGCTCTGCGGCGAAAGAAAGAGAATGCAGGAAAGTGTTGCGTGGTCAGGATTGAGGGCACAGTGGTGCAGGTCGGACCCACCGATCTTTCCCCGCCTGATAATACTTTCTTTTTGAAATAATTACCCATATGATATGTTTTAAATTTTAAATTTTTTAAGTTAAAATTATATTTGATGACTAACTTTTAAATTTTTTTAAAGATAAAATCATAATTACAAACCACGGTTTAACTGAGGTTACCCTCCCTCATAGGGATAGAGGTAGTACAGCGTACCTCCCGGGAGAGACTATGGAACATATTACATGGGTGGCAATCAAAAATTATCAGGAAGGGAGGTTCTTGTGAAAGCGATGCCAGGCGTTCCGCCTACTACGCTGAGCTCTTTCTAATCCGGTCTTGATTTAGTGCCCCGAGGGTGCTATTTTGAGCCTATTCAAGATAGGTTTTGAGATACTTTTGCGCGCTAATCTCGGATGAATTAAGCGATTGTCATGTGCATGTCCATAAGCGTTTACGATTTGTTTTAAAGAGATTATTTTAGATAGTTTGCGAGGTTTTGAGAACTTCAATTAGCAAGCTTAGCTTCTTATTGGTGTTGATTGCGAGAATCTTCGATGATTTCAGAAGGGGCGATGAGAAATGTCGAATTCGGTGAAGAATTGAAGGCAAGTGATGAATGAAGTGCGGGAGGGGATGCGGAGTGAGCAAAGCAGGCGGGGAGAAATCGGGATTTTTATATGATTAGAAAAATTTATTAGGATTCACCCGAGATTTCGCAATCTGGCCAAAATTTGCAATCCCCAACGAGAATGAAATTTCGCTAAATTTGCTTGAGAATTTCGCTAGTTGTAATTTGCGTACTATGAGGAATTTCCCAATTCCGACATCTCACGAAAAAATTTAAGCTAAGTGGCGAAATTCAGCATTTGTGAGAATTTCCCATTTGGTAATAAATCAAATTTCATTAGCATAAGCGAATTTTAAACTATCTTCAGCGAAATTTCACGCATCGCGAAATCTCGACCCTGTGTTTTTGGTATTTTGTTAACTGATACGTTTGATGTATTACCATTTTGACCCTTATGTAATTTCATATTTGGGCATTTTAGTATTTTCACACTTTGGGCTTGACTGTAAGCCCCTCGAGCTTACCTGTAACCACTAGCGACTTTTCATTATTAGGTTTCATGACTTTCATTTTAGGGTTTATTTGCTCTCTCTCTCCTCCTTCTTTCATTTTCTCGGCTGCAGGCCGCGAGGATGGCTGAGGATGTAACTAAGCCTCATAGCCTTGAAAGAGGAGGGTTCTTAGCTTGCGGTTTAGGGACTCTCACAGGTTTGTCCTCTTGCTGTAAATGACTCAGGTCCTGCATTTATGGTTCTATACCTTCCAAACTAGGGTTTAATGCCATTTAATGTTGATTCCTTTGGTCAATAGTTGCCATGCTTTAGGGTTCGATTACATCTTAATGCTAGATCTGTTTGATATCCTTTAGATGTCATTCTGGTAGGTGAAATGAGGTTAAATGCTAAGTTTCAAAGTGAATGGGCTTTAAATACTTGGTATTTGGTTGACTCAAATAAGGGAGTGGTTCCTAAGGGTTGGTTTTTATAAGCTAAATCAAAATTAGGTTTTGGCTTTATTATCATGTGTCATTTGCCTGTCTTGAGGAAATAACTTGGGGACACTTTGTAGCCCATGTTATCAGAAAATTTAGTGATCCAGTATGAGGTTACCATTTCACACTTCACTTTAAGCCATTACAGGTTAATCGGTGACCCAATAGCTCTCCTTATTTTTAAACAAATCCGAGAAAGTCGAACAAAGCCTCACCATTTTCAAACAACGTGCAAATCATTCGGTAGGATGAAAATGTGAGACCTATCGTGACCACCTCATGGGTACCCTTGGTGGAAGCTCCACTCACTGGACCTATCCTCATTCCAGTAGGTTCTTTCGCCTCCCAGTTCGAACCCGGGACTCACAGGGTCTTTAGTCGATGGGAAGCATCTACGGTACCAGTGAGCTATTAGCTCGGTTGGTACCGAATGCTTCCCATTGAACTGGAGTCTGAGGTTGTCTGGATCAGTGAGAATGAGAATATCTATGATGGCTCCACCTAATGTCACCGAAAATCAAGTCTCCTGATAAAGCGCCTTTTATTGTGGGGTCCACCCCGCCCGTGACCAGGGGTGCCCTTGGGTGGCCCACGCTAGGGTCCCACCGCCGTAACCAGGTGCCCTTGGTGGGTCTACTCACGGGAATATCATGCCCTCCCACAGGCGTTTTCTTTAGCCTGGTGCAGACTCGGGCCCGGGACCCGGGGCTTAAGGTCGATGGGAGCATCTGCACTACCAAGTGAGCTATTGGCTCGGTTGGTGGTAGAGATAACTCCCCGGGTCGGACATAGCCACGGGACCCGTGCTGCGGAGGCGAAAGAAAAGCCTGGGGCATGTTGTGAGAGTGGACCATGAAGGGCACCCGTGGTGGACCCCATGGTGAGCCACTGAGAGCACCCGTGTTGTAGAGTGTGAACTGCCCGATAAATATTATCGGCCCAGTTTTGAAAATGTTATAAGATTTGAAAATTTTATTTTTATATGATTGTTTTAATGTTTTCTTTTAAGATTTCAAAAAAAAAAAAAAATTTATGTGATTTAAAATCATATATACATTATGACATATTAATTTTAATTCACGGAAAATGCGATCGTCGGCAGACCACCCCCGGAGGCTCACGAGGGCCGTGAGTACCACCACTGGGAACATGTTTATGAGTCTGCGTATGTTCCTCCGCTGCATGATCTGCGTAGGGCCATACCCAGCCTCCCGAGGTTGTAAGAGGACCGGTGCCTTTAGGCGGATGGCTCGGATGTTAGCCTGACGGCTGAAAATCCAGCCCGGAAGTGAGGCCAGACGGTGTCCATTGAGAGGGTAAGGAAATTAGACGAAATTGTAATGGTACTCGGAGAGATCCACGAAAAGGCATAATTCGTAAAGTAAGAGGGTAATGAGATGGTTAATTGAAATGCATGGGTTTAATTTAGTTTAAATTGAATCAATGACATTAAGTGAATTGTTAATAGTAATTGTTGAAAAGAAAATGGAAAGTGAAGACATAATGATGAATGTTAATAACGGTAGGATTTTGCCACTGGGAAAAGTATGGAAAAGTTGATTGTTCTGGTGATTGTTGGAAATTTAGGAGTTTTGGCCAGGACTTGATGTTATTAGATATCCATGACTTTGATGTTATATTAGAGCATGGATTTACTATCTAGACATCATGCTACAAAGTTGTTATAGGAAGAGGTTAGGTTCTATAAGCGAGGAAGACGGAGGTTGTTTTATGTGGGTTCTGGAAAATACTACCTACGATAATATGGCAAGCGGAGTTATGTGGGCTAGTAAAATACTTTGAAAGTTATATTAAGGTGCACAGCTTATGCTATTGAGGTGAGGGATAATGGTAGTCGAATGGAAGATATTACGATAGTGAATAATTTGGGATGTATTTCAGAGGATCTTCTAGGTATATATAAAAAAAAAAAAAAAAATGATGAAAGTTTAAGATTCACTTCTGTGATTGAGAGTTTAAGACCAAAAGTGAAATACATGATGACACCCATTTTACCTGGTCTTTGTTGATCTTTTTGAGTCTCAGTGGGAGCGGTATTTTTGAAAATGGATCTAAGCTCGAGGTTACCATCAATTAAAGATTAGGTCGGAGGAGTGTTCTATAGCCCGACTTGCCTGGCTCTGGTATAGGCATTATGAGGTTCTTAGTCATGCTAGTTGGGCTAACTTATATCCAGTAAGCTTTTATGGATCTTATGAATAGGATCTTTATTATTTAGATGGAGTTTATTTATAGTATTCGTGATGACATTTAATCTATTTAAGGTAATGAAGATCATGAGAAGCATCTAAGTAAAATTCTATTTACTTAGTATGCCAAACTTAGTAAATTCTAGTTACCGGTTAGACGGTGTTGCCTTTACTACAAGGCATGTGATTTCGAGTGAGGGTTTGTTGATCCTCAGATTGAGAAAATTGTGGGCGAAAACCACCTCTGAATGTGACCCGAGAGATACAGAGTTTTCTAGGTTAAGCAGGGTATTATCGGAAGGTTGTTAAGGGATTTTCAAAGTTAGCGGATCCTTTGACTAAATTGACAAGGAAAGATGAAAAGTTTGTATGGTAAGAGACATGTCAGAAAAGATTCGATGAACTAAAAAGGAATTTGACCTTAGCCCTAGTTCTTACAATTAGTGGGGCTGAAGGATATACGATTATATTGTGATGCTTCTAGCAGAGCTTAGAGAGGGTGTGTTAATGCGACATGAAAATGTGATAGCATATGATTTGAAACGATTAAAAAAGCATGAAAGCGAATTATCTAAGACATAACACAGAGTTGGTTGTTGTAGTCTTTGCTATATGGAGGCGTGCGTATGAGTTACATGTTAAATTTTTCTGGGGATGTAGAGCATATAATATTTATTCACATAGAAAAAGTTAAATATGAGACGAGAGGAGATGGTTGAACTCATTAAGGATTATGAGTGCCTTATTAGCAGGTACCATCGGGAAATGTTAATGTGGTAGCGATGCTCTTATTGGGAAGCCCTCACCGGGTTCCATATCTCACCTAAAGTTTGTGTACCTCCTAGATTTATGGAATTAGGGTCTTTAGGTGCGAGGCCCCAGAATTGACGAGATATTAGTCTGTACTAATAGACAGGTAAGGGAGCTATAGACTCGAGATACGATCAGCAGTTAAATTGAAAGGGAAATTTGAGTGCAGGCGGGTTAAAGGATTTTTAGTGCGGGCATATGGTATAGTGATGGTAGGTCTGAGGTTGTGTGTACTAGATGTGGGAAGATTAAAGAAATAAATTATGGGAGAGGCTCACTCTTCTACATAGGCGATGCACCAGGGAAACACTAAAATGTATCATACCCTAAGGGAATACTAAAGGTGGAGGGTATAAGAAAGATGTTGCGAGAATTTATTTCTAAATGTATATATTTGTCAAAAAGTTAAGGTTGACATCAGATTTGCGAAATTTCTTACTGGTCTCATGGTCCCTCGGTGGAAATGGAGAGAGATCATGATGGTTTTATTTCCACTTTGCAGTGGTTATGACGTGATATAGGTGATTGTGGATAGATTAGTGAATCGGTCAGTTTCCTACCTATGGAAAAATAGTGACTTAGTTGAAGTTGGGTGAGTTGTATATAAAAGAGATTATGCGACTTCTGGGATGACCAATCTGAAGAAACCATACAGACATTGGAAGTTATACTCAAGGCATTGATTTGGGGTTAAAGGAGTTAAGTGTTTACCATTAATGGGTTTCCTCTGATATGTAGTTATCAACGCAAAGCATTGAAGCCAGGCGCCTTATGAGGCCTTATATGGAAGGAGTGTAGGACTCCATTATGTTGGGATGAGGAAGGGAGAGAAAATTTTTAGGTTCATAAATTGTTATTTACAACGAGATAATATTAAAGTTATCGTTGATAGATTAAAGATAGCTCGAGATTGACAGAAAAGTTGTATTAATATTGAGGAGAGATTTAGAATTTAGGTGGGGATCGGGTATTTATGAGGATATCACCACAGGAAGGGTGTTTATATTCGGAAGAAAGGAAGTTAGTCCCTCTCTATATGGGACTTTATGAAATTATAGAAAATAATTGGAGAGGTAGCGTCTTGGTTGAGGTTGCCACACAGATTGTCGAGAATACATGACATATTTTATTTCTTGAGTATATATTGATTCTTTACATGTGTTAAGAGATCAAGTTGAATTGAAGAAGATTTGACATTATGAAGAAAGGCCGGTTTAAATTATTTAGATCGAAATGATTAGGTTCTTTGAAACAAAGTGATTCCTTTAGTAAAGGTGTTGTGGATGAATCACGGTGAGGAAACTTGACATGAGAATTTAAATTTGAATGAGAATTTTATAAGGAGAATTGATTGTAAAATCCCAACCTTATTGAATGTTATAATAATAGTTTTTGAAATGATTGGGGTCGATGATAGAAGCGAGGGTAGATTAGAATTTAGAATGCTCAGGATGATCATTTGGACATGAAGTGGAAATTTCGAAATTGCTTGGAATGCCACTGGGAATAATGATTTTCTTATTATATCGAATGGAGGGGTTTGCAAAGGAATTAGTAGAAATTTCAGTTCCTATGACTTTAAACTGATATTTACAAGAGAATAGGAGGATTTAGAGTGAATAGTGATTTCGGATAGAAAATTTGGAGCTGCTTATTTGAAATTTTCGAGTGTGAAATAGAAATACGAAAGGTGCAGGAATAAATCATAAAGACTAGCGAGAGCTGGAAATGAAGTGAAGCGGGTCCGTTTGGATAGTTTCAGGTGATCGAGCATGGTAGGAATTTAATAATACGCTATTGTCGGGATTCACAGAGTTTTAATGATTTCATCCGATTTCGGTGATTTTGAGCACAGAATTCAATGTGAAGGATTTAGTTAAAATATTTTATGTTCAAATTTAAATATGACGATATACAGAATATTTTTGACATATGTCCCGTCTCATGATATAAAGGTGAAAGCGAGATAAGGCTGTATAAGGAGATATTTTATTATGAGAGCCGATTAAAACTTTTCTTAATGACTAAGTTATGAACAAATAATAGGTTAATGGATTTGTGTCATTAGAATGGACCAATGAGCTTATTTGGTTCAAAGGTAATTTTTGCAAGTATGAAAGGGCAATTTTGGAAGAGAGTTAGATCAAATATAATTTAAGAGGTTAAGTTGTCTCAAAAGGAGGAGAACCATTAGGAGAGAAAGGAGAGGAAGAAAGAGGAAAAGAAAGGAGAAAGGGGAAGCAAAGAAGAAAAGTGAAGAGACGAGTATGAGATGCCAGTTTTCTCCTCCATTCAAAGCTCTTGAGTGATCCCACAAGTGGAATCAAGAGAGGAACCAAGGAAAACCAAAAACA
This sequence comes from Tetrastigma voinierianum, assembly GCA_016808115.1. Taxonomy (NCBI): domain Eukaryota; kingdom Viridiplantae; phylum Streptophyta; class Magnoliopsida; order Vitales; family Vitaceae; genus Tetrastigma; species Tetrastigma voinierianum. The sequence goes on along the minus strand of JAEQBH010007911.1, from coordinate 85,010 downwards.
AGTAAGTTTTTAATGGTGGGAAAGTTGGATTTTTATGTTTTCATACCTAATGGTTTGATTTTCTTGTATGGATGTTAAATTAGTGGCATTTAGGGTTGAATGATGATGATTTTGAGATAAATTGAGAAAGCCATATAAGATTAGATTAGGGTTTTGACAAATCAAGTGAGTAATGGTTAGGGTTTGATAATGCATTGTGTATGATATGTTGAGGTGGTTAGGGATTTATGGGGGTGAGGTATAATGCATGGGAATTGGTTAGAAAGAAATGAATTGAGGGCATAAAGATCATATTTGTAAAGTAAAGGGGAATGCTGTAAAATTTATGTAAAACCCTTGTTTGTATTTTGGCTATAAATTACGTTAGAATCATCCATTGAATTGATTCCAATTGGTAAGAATCATAAGAGATAGGGCTACAAATTTATAGAAGGGACCAAAGGCCAAATGTAGCTCTAAAGGCTCCAAAGCTCATGTGGACTGCAAGGTGAGCTCATTGTAACTCACTGATTTTGCTATGTTTTTGGGTATGGTTGTAGTGTTTGGCCATAAGTGGGTGCACTCATCCAAATTGGAGTGATTCAAAATTCTGGGTAAAATAGACTGGGGAAGAATTTATCTAAAGGAAGTTCATGCAAATTGTAAACTTAAAGTGCCCAGAAAATGGTTCAAAGTGGGCTATGTGCAGATTTTGTTCTGCCAAACTGAGTATTTGTTATTACAGATTGTGTTATATGGTTGAGGCTTTAGAGACGGAATTTTAAATTGAAAATTTAAAGAGATGTTGATATCAGAACTGATCTGGAGAGTTTCATAAATTTTAGAAGACCATTTGAATAATTTTGAGTCATAAAGTCTATAGGGTATGGTTGGAAAAGGTTGAAATGAATGAGTTTTAGTGCTTAAGGGTAATTTGTTCATTTGGCTTTAAATGAATGTGTATGGTGGATTAAAATCGTTATGATTAATGTATAGTTGTGATTTCTTGGAAAAGGGGTGAAAGGATGATCGGACAGAGCAGCTCAGCGGGAAACCAGCGGAATTGACGGTGAAATTTGTGAGTGAAAATGATATTTTGAGAATTTAGTTTTTAAAGTGAATGGTTTTAATGTTAAACTGAAAGTTTAATGTAAATTTTATGTAAATGTTAAGGCATATGGAAATGTTTTATATTGCATTATTTTATGTTGCATCAATGCATATATTTAGATGTGTATTAAATATGTATGCATATGTTAGGTATTATGAAAGTTTAAAAAATGTTTAAAGCCAGCCATATGTGTTTTAATGATAAAGTAAGGATTTAAATGTATTTTATAAATGTATTTTGAAGAAATGTTTTACTGATGGTTACCCTCGCAACCTATATTTGTTATGGCGATATCGGCGAAGTACTTTAAGCGTGTAAGGATTAAGAGGGTAAAGTTATAGGTTACTAGCGGGGAGGAAATAGGTGTCTAGGTAATATCCTTACACATTGATAAAAGTACTATATTTGGAACCCTATCTGACGTGAGTTTCTCCATGACGTAGTGGTTATATTTGGAATGTATTTGTCCCTCACTAGTCGATTGCAGAAGCTGTTCGGTGTGTTTATTCCCACAGGTTCCATCGGAAAGAATGAAAGAAAGAAATAAAGAAAGAAAGTTTAAGGCTTAAATGCTTAAAGCATAAATGGATTTTAAATGCATAAGTATTTACGGAAGAAAGTTTAAGGCATAGAATTCTTAAAGCATAAATGGATTTAAATGCATAAGTATTTATGGAAGAAAGTTTAAAGCATAAATTCTTAAAGCATAAATGGATTTTAAATGCATAAGTATTTATTGAAAGAAAGTTTAAGGTATAAATGTTTAAAGCATAAACTGATTTTAATGGTATAAGTATTTATGGAAGAAAGTTTAAGGCATAAATGTTTAATATAAATGGATTTTAATTGTATAAGTATGTATTATTTTGATATATGCTGAAAATGTTATATAAATGAAAATGTACACTCAGGCTCGTTTAGCTCACTCTTTTTCCATATGTTTCAACAAATATTTTGGGACTGAGGCAGTGCGCGGTGGGGGTCTGCCTGTGCGGTGAGTCGGTATCGAGGGAGACAGCGCATGTGGCACGTGAAAATAATTTGCATATATGTATGAATGTTACATCATGTTTTGATAAAATTATGCATGGAATTGAAGAAGGTTTAAATGTTTTTGATGATTTGAAAGAAATAAATGTATATATATGTATATTGTGTTTGATTGGAGTTGTGGACGAGAGTCTAATATGGAAGTTGATGGTGAAGTTTAGAAGTGTTTTTTAAATGTTTCATCAGGTTTTGTAAATTGGGAAAGTCCCAGAAAAACAGAGGAAACTGGCTAGGTTACTACGGAAAAATCTAGTCATTGGAAAGAAAGAAAAAGAAATTTTTAGCACTTCGCTTAATTATTTTTAAAGATATGTGAAGTGTAAGGGGTTCGCTCCACAGTTTTAATTTATGGTTTTAAGGAAAAGTTCTATATCAGTTGGAGTCTTGGGAGGTCCCCCTCGGGTTCGCAGGAGGTTAATCGGGTCGGGATCCTTCAACCCGGTGCCCATGGGTCTGCGAAGAAACATGCGAGAGAAAAGGAAGAATTTGAACACGAGAGGGTGATCATCGGTGAGACTCAATGAAATACTTGCATGCCACCTCCATTTCCCAGGCACTAGAGTAAGAAGAGGCATCAATGAGGCGGGCATCCTGGAATTCCTAAAATGAGTGAAAGGTCATTATACCCCTTTGGACATCATTAAATAAGTCCCTTTGTCACAGTTTTTGAAGACTGTTGCAATCAAAGGTTGGGCATTGAGAAGAAAGCCTTCCCTAGCCCGACCAAGTCGGTGCCATAATCCAAAACAAGTACAGGTCCATCTGAGATCCTAGGATCCCCATGATTCAGTCAACATTGGAGAGAATTGCATAGACAACCTTGCGCCGATTTGGGGGCGGTGTAAACCTGCTTTGCCGTACTCGGTGTATAAAAGCGGTTAGGTTTAGGGGGCTGAACCTACCAACATCACGTTGTCATTGGATGATAGATCAGTGAAGATTCCTAAGGGAATAGTTGAGGATGTGTTGGTAAAGGTAGACAAATTCTACTACCCGGTAGACTTTGTAGTGCTAATATCTAGAAGCCCAGGTGCAAGTGGGCCAATCATGTGCCCGATTATCCTGGGAAGACCATTTTGGCCCTTTAGCGATACAATTATCAATTGCGAAATGGTCATGCAACTCCACGTTTGGCAACATGACGTACGGAGCTCAACATTTCATGAGCCCTGGCCGCGAACCGGTAGAGGGTGATGGGGAGGAAGCGATGAAGTGCGCACCGATCGGTCGAGAATGTAGGAAGCCGGTAGTCCGTAAATTGCAAGTGGCTAACCGGGATAGACGGTTGTTTAGGAGTTATAGCATCGGTCGTCCTGCGAGCAATTGCTCAGCCAATCACTAGTAGAGAGAGAAGATCCAACGTGAGGAATCAAACATCGAGAATTTTAGCGGCCTGAGCCAGCTGCTAGGGGTTGGGAGTTCCTCACTCCTTGACCCCATGAATGGATTTAGTGCAAGTCGACTGATTGGTGTCGAGAATGAAGAGCCAAATTGCAGCTCAAAATTTTGCTTTTGTTTAAATTGGTCAATTTTGATAGTTACTATTTTTAGTAACTTTCCACTTTTAGTAATTTCTGTTTTTAGCAATTTTCCTTTTGATAGTCTAAATTAATTTTATTTTTAGGTTTGATAAGAAATAATATTTTATTAATTTTTTTATGTTTATTTTTATACGCACGATTCAAATTTTTATATTTTTTTACGCAAATGGGTTCGACTTTTCGCTATTCACATTGAAATTGCCCCGGAGTGGCTCTTCGTCCGCGAGGCTTTATTTAAACAAAGGGGGGAAGCCTCATTTTTGGTCATAATTCCAAAAGCCTTTCCCCCTTTCTGAGCTCGGTCTTGGTCCATTCCAGCGCCACACGCTACTGCCTGGTAGTGCCACAATGTGACGAAAATACGATGCAATAGAGCCACAGCACCTGCCCAGTGAGGCTTTCCCTAGCAGGACCGTTCTTGCCTTGCCTCGACTGGCTCAGCCACAGGTGCCGTGAGCCACAGGCGTCCCGGCCTCCCCTCAGGCCACCGCCGCCTTCTTAGGTGCGGGTGCCTTGACCGAGCTCGGTAGCGGGTGCAGTAGGGACACCGCTCCAGTGCAGCTCCGGTGCCCTTACTTTTGTCTTGGCTGCGTGCCACTGGGTTCCAGCCACCTTTGCTTGCCCCTAGCCTTGCCCGACCTCGGCTCCACTAGCCTAGGTGGTTGGTGTGGTCTAAGCCCAGAGCCCAGTCTAGTCTGCGTGGGCACCTGCTTTGCTTCCCGGTAGTGAGCCACATACACCTCTGTATCACTTTCGGATAGAAGATATGGAGTGCGTACCCGGGGTGGGTCCGCCTCGAACCAAGGTCAGGTTCAGCCTCCCAGTGGGAGGAGCAGCCCCAGGCTTCAGCTGCGGTCCACTGAGGCCGGTCACGAGGAGCCTCGGGGTTCGGGGAATGCTCGGACCGGATGGGACCCGGGCTCGCTCACCGGTACCTCGGGACGATCCAGGAGGGCCCAGCCCTCCAAGCGGGCCCGTATGTCAGGTCCTGGGGACTCCTCATCGTCTAGGCCTCAGTCGTTGCCTTCCACACCAACAGCAGAGGAGACCTCATCACCCCAGTTATCGCCTGCCTCGAGGATCAGGCGACCATTGTTTGTTGGGACCGATTAGAGCGTCGGACTCCATTACGAGAGATTTCCATGGAGAGTCGTACGACGTCTGCCGTGGCTAGCGACCCAGTTCGGGGACTCCATGCGCTGATTACTCATTTACTCCTGTGGATTCCTTGACACCGCGGCAGTTCTACTATCCCCGGGTGGTACTTCAGTTCTACCACTCCATGACTTCCCGGGGAGCATCGAGTCCGCTGGAGCTCAGATTGATGTGATGGAAATCGACCAAGGAGTGCTCGGCGGCGGACATATCAGGCGCTTTAGGCTGCCACGAGGCGACGATTCTGGAGGTTATCGAGTTGGCCTCGGCCCAGGCACGAGAAGGGAGATGGTGCGGTCTCGGCTCGAGACACTACGGTTGGACCCGGTACTCTTCGGGAGCGGCTCCAGCCTCGGATGCTTTGGTGGACCACACCTTTCCGGGACCGGCCTATTCAGATTCTGACTCGTCGGCGCGGGGGAGGCCATACTCGGGAGCTCTGTCATCGGATCTCGGAGGGATTCTGGTTTAGTACCTCTGAGTTGGTGATGACCACCTTGTTGCACTTCGAAGATAAGGTCCCTTTGCAAACGGATTAGGCGAGTCTACCCTTGTTGATGCCACGACCTCTTTGAGGCCGAGTCTGTAGCACTTGGGCTTTCCAGGAGAAGGCCAGTATCGAGAGGAGGATCAGATGTGCCCTCGGAGTCCACTGTCTTTGGAAGCGAGCCATGGTGATGCTGATGATGAGCTTAAAGTCATCTCTTTTTAGTCCGTTTTACTGTTTTAGTTTTGGTTAAAATGAAATATTTAATATACAAATTATGAAGAAACTCACCCGATTTGTCATTAGCGGGGAGGAGGAAGCGAAAGAAGAAAAAGCTGACAGAAAAAAAGCGAGAAATAAGTGGATAAAGGTGCAGCCCGATTGGCGGAAGCGAAAGAGGAAAAGAAATGGCTAAGTCATTGATGCGGTTTTGGGGTTTAGCCCAGGTTGAGGAATTCGCTGACGAGGATAAAAAGCTATAGAAGTCGCGTGAGCGCATGAGAAGACTGAAAGAAATGAGCTGATGTCGCGACGTGAGATCGAAGTCGTGACATCGAGAAGCGACGATTGACTACGGAATCATGAGGAAGATGTCGCGACAAGAGATGCGTGTCGTGACATCGAAACGAAGCCGTGGAGACTGTGAAGGCATGATGTGATGTCGGCGTGGATCGAGTGTGACATCATGAGAAAATATTGAAACACAGTAGATCCTATAGTTGATGTCACAGCGAGAGTTGATGTCGGCGACATCCAGCGAGACGATTGAAATGCTAAAGGCGTGAGATGTCGCGACGAGTTGATGTCGCGACGTCGGAAACCATGCGGTCGACGAAATGAAGCTACTTTATCCGCAATAAGGCGAAGTCCGCGACATCAACCCATTGATGAGGCTATGGCCGGAGAAAGGCGATGTCGCGACTAAGATCGAGTCGCGACATGGGGCACACGCTCGATTGAAGGATGAAGTTTCATAAAGTGAATTCGCGACAAGATATCGATGTCATTGACATCGAGGAACAAATAGATCAATTTGCGGTCGTAGCGATGTGTGACATCAATCCGATGTCGCGACATCGAAAACGACGATTGAAGCCAGGAACTAAATTGATGTGTGACACGGACACGCTTTCAGGTTGAAGGGGTGACTTCATGAAGTGAGGTCATGACGGCTATTTCGAGTCGCGGCGGTGAAGACGAGTTAAGCGCAAATGACTTAAGTTGATGTCGCTACATGAGATCGAGGTCGCGACATCAGAAACGATAAGTTTAATGATGTAGAACCAGGAGCTAAGAGAGCGGCGTCGTGACGTACCCGAAGATTAGCGACAAGCGAGCTGAAAATTTATGAGAGGTTTGAATTTGACAAGGCTCGCTGGAACTCGAAGTGATAATGCGACAAGTTGATGTCGCGACATCAGAAAGAACAAGTTAAAGACTGCAAAAGAACTAAGTTGATGTCGCGGCGTGAGATCGAAGTGCGACATCGGGAGCGAGCGGATCAGATGTAGAACCATAAAGATATCAGCGACCAATGAGGTCGCGACAACATGAACAACCCGATTAAGGCCTACAATTCATAAGGCGAGGTGTGACAGAAGAGATATCTACGTCGCGACATCGGGAACAATGAAACACGCGAGGCGTGAGAAGATGTCGTGAAGATGGTGACGATGTCGACACGAAAATGACTAAATCGGTATATAGTGTGCAGCGGAAGTCGCGACGATGGGATCGGTCGCGACCTCGTGATCCACTGACAGAGAGGCGAAATCGCGACTTGACATTAACGGGCTGAATACTCCTCTGATCCACGAATTTCCATTAGGGATTAGGGCTGATTTAGGAACCACATAAATACAGTATCATTTCATTAAAACTTAGCGGCCCACAGAGGCGAGTGGATAGCTGAGCTCATTTTTTTAGTTTTTCTTTCTTTTGTTTCTTTTTTATTTTTATGTTTATTAGTTTTTAAATTAGATTAATTTTCTTACCCTTATTTTTAGTTCATTTTGGAATTGGATATGTCGTTTTGTGAAAGCTGAATGAGAATCACGATTCTTTCTATTACTATGCGGAAAGTGGGAATTGGACAAGTGCAGGGTCAGTTTATCCGAGTTTCGAAATGCGATATTCTTATGATCGGAGGGCTATCTTGATTAATATGTCAGTGTCGAGGAACCAAACCATTATATAGACTACTTTATTATCCAAGACATACTTTCCCTATTGTTATTTCGACCAAATGCGCAAATTTGGTTATGAATTTATTTACGAGTTTAGGTTTAAAGTTTACGATCAATATAGTTTCTTATACGATCCAGATTAATTTCATTATTCGAATTTAGGAGGATCCTCGAGTGAAAGCAGAAGACATTCACAGGGTATGAACATCTCTTAAAGGTATATTAACTGCTATTTTGATCTGTTGTGCTAATGAGTTTACTTGGATGAAATCCTCTTCTGCTTGTCGAGGCGAGTCAGCGAGTTATCAATTTAAACAAACAAAGTTCTACCTCGTCGGATAATTTGATGCCATTTCGGGTATTGTGGTCTAATCAAGGAAAGGGTGATCTATTCTAATTTGGGAAAATCTGGTGGCATATCATATGATGAGTAACTGAACTAAGGTTCTGATTAAATCAGGTATGAAGTAATGCAAAAGAAAAATGCCGGGAGTTAGGAGGTTCCTTGTTAAAAGTAGTTATCTAATTCCTGTATTGAGAATCGGGTCAAAATTAGGTAATGAAATGTGAGGGTTTGGAGGATTCCAGGCTGAACTACTTTAGCCCTTGAACAGATTAGGAAATGAAAGTCTGAAAACTTTGCAAGTTCTGTGAATTGATTCTTCACAATAGCATTGATCTTAATGTGTTTCTCTAAGCGATTATATTCGATGATGATTATTTCCTAACTATCACTTATTCTTTATTCTTTTATTCAAGTTTATTTTCATTCAGTTATTTCTTATGTTCATTTAATTTTCCAGCCTTAATCTTGGATTCCCGCTATCATTTATGGTCAGAATAGTATATGGAGCTTGATGTCAGGAGTAGTTGATTTAAAATTCGTGAGATCTACGTGGGATCGATATACGGACTTAAATCCATTTGTGTATTGAGCACAATACTTGCGAGATAGCAAATCAAGCAAGCTTTGAAAAGACTTATTCGAGATTTTGTTTTACATATTATACTTTCCAGGAATTTTATGTGAGGAGTTCTTGGGGATTAATTAATAGTCCATGGGTAGCGGTGTTGTAAATTTTGTATGTTTGTTTTGATTTGTCGACAAGTTTTATGTGTAGTTCAGGGGATCCGAAAGAATTTAACAAATCAATAATATTCCAGACAGAAGTCATACTAAATTTGGACGTTGCCCAAAAAAAAAAAAAGGCAAAATAGCAGACTCATGCGGTGACTCTTTGAGCCAACGATCTTTGCTATAAACCAATTGAAAATGTTTTGTTGATTAGGCTAATCCTATTAATGGAAGTGTGTTTTGCTGAGAAAACTTTTGATGCATAGGAAACAGGAACAGATAAGTTCCGGTGACCTGAAATAGAAAGGGCGCTCGAAGCTTGAAGGTAAGAAAGAGTGGAAAATTCAAGCCATGGAAGAAGAAAGGCAGGGATGGGGTTGGGCCACACATCGGAGAAAGCTAGAGACCTCGATCCTGATCGATGGAGATTTGGGAATGATTATCTGGGGAAGAATACTGGTGGAATGACTGCGATCGATCTGCAATAATTTTGAATTGAAGCGGCCACGGTGCAATGATTCAGAGCAGCATCAGTTCTTGGTGTCCAGAGACTAAACGAGCACACAGGAAGATTCCTCGGGATGGTATTGTACATTGTTTGAGTGGTGGAACCGAAGTCCTTAAGCGCACCCTATTCCCATTCTCTGAAGTCTGTGCATTTACATGGTATGAATCATTTACCATATAGTTGGTGATGCGGGAGGAGTTAGTTGAGGCTACTTAGGTGATTTCTTTCCCATTACCTAACCCGCGGAAAAGGAAGGAGAGAAATCATTGTGTTCCAATGGGGAAGATGAAAGCTGTGTAAACAGGAAGGTGAAACGGTTCTTGAAGATGTCAGTCGCCAGGATCGATCTAAAGACTCAAATGGACAGTGCCATATCATCAGTGACATTATATCAAAAGGGATCGCCGATGCCTTCATCTTGTGGAGCATTCAAAGAAAAGTCTTGAAGAGGCAGGGGCGGTGAAGATGGCCAAATAAGCAAACTCATGAGCTTTCAAGAGGAAACATGAGAGGAAAGGGGAATCATGGGTGGCAAAGATGGCAGCCATGGAGGCAGGCTGGTCTTATTCTTTTAGGTTAAAATAATGAAAAAGAAAAGACACACCTTTGCTCCTTAAATAGGAGCAATCGAAAGGAAGTTAATAATGGGAAGTGTTTGAAGGAGTAGCTGAAAATTCTAAAGAACAGAGGGTTAAATTATATCTGGTGAGGCAAGAGCTTATCATTTAAACCCCGATCCCAACCTTGAAGCCCACAGTATCACCATTCTCGGGAACCGTAGGAGACTTCTCATATGGTGGAGGGGCTTCTCAAGGCGACGGGGGCCAGCCCTCGTCGAGGGGTGCCAATGAGCCACTGGGTTCAGCCCGTGACCATTGAGACGGGAAATGAGCACGGAATGAATACGGGGTCGGAGGAGGGCCCAGGCTTTGAGAACGGTCTGCGGTTTGGGGGATGATGTGGCGACAGACCTCCATGAACAAAATTTGGAGAGTGGAAGCAGGTTGCTACCAATTCGAATTTCGAACACTGATACATCTGAAGAACACAGACCTGGTGGAATGGTGGCCCAACCACCTGAAAAGCCGGAGAAGTGCCTTCCCGAGTGATGGGAAAGGCAGTTGCATGTTGCAGCTTAAGTGGGAAGGAGTTAGAGAGGAAGGAAAAGATAGCGACCAACAAGAAGTAGCAATACCCGGAAGGGGGAAGAATTGATGGGAGAATGATAAAGAAGGGTAGAAGAAGAACATCAGTTCGAAGCACAGTCCCATTTCCACAAAGGCTGCGGAAATCGGATGGAAGGCGAGTTTACGGGTTCTTGAGAACTTTCCGAAGCTAGAGATCGGTATATGCCTTTCTTTGAAGTGGTGACTCGGATGCCACTTTATGCGAAATTTACGAAGGACATGCGACGAGAAAAGAAAAATAGTAGAAGAAGAATAGTAGATCTCATACTTGCCACTTGCGGTCACGATGTCGAAAGAACTACCGATAAAGATGAAGGACCCAGGAAGTTTCACAATTCCTTGTATTGTTGGAGGATTGGAATTCAAAGGCTCTGTGGCTGGGAGCTAGTATGATCAGTGCCTCTCTCTGACAGCCCCGAATTAAGTTTGGGGAGCCTCCCACATTTGTTACTCTTCTGAATGTGAACGGATCGATGGGTAAGAACCCGGAAGGGGTCGGTGAAGATGTGTTAGTCAGCGTAGGGGAAGTTTGTATTTCCGTGGAGCTTCATCGTGCGGACATGGAAGAAGATTCACGAAGTACCCCACTAATGGGAAGACCATTCCTAGCTCTTGGGTACCATACGATTGATATCTGAAAGGAGTTCTTATCTTAAGGGTTGGAGAAGAAATTGCTACATTCAACTTGATCAAAGTATGTGAGTATAGATGGGACTTGAGGAAGGTTACAATGTGGGTGATGTTGTCACACTTCCCGGCCTACGATGTTATAAATGATTTGTAACACTCCCGGTTTTATCGATGAAAAAGATGAATTCAGTGCGAAGATGTCTATTAATTTATATTGGTTTTCATTATCGTGTGTTGAATTTGAAACCTGAAGCCAGAAAAAGATAAGCTGGAAAATAGAGTAGAAAAGAGGAAAATCGTGAGACCGATTACATAAGGGCTAGTTTGAAAGAGTTGCCATGTCGTTTAAGTATGCCTCGCCGATTACAGAAAAACGTTGATCATTCGGCCCCGGACTCGGTGATGTTGAGGAACAAGATTGCTGGAAATATTAAGAGCTATAAGGAATCTTTGGCTTGGTCCATTGAAGAGCCCAGAAGAATTATCAGTCCAAACGATTTGCATGGGTCTGCTTAGAAGAGACCTAAATATCTGCCAGAACATCGGAGAGTGAATCCAGTGATGAAGGAAGTAGTCGAGAAAAGTACTCAAATTGTTGAATCTTGGTTTTTATCGCTATTTGAGATAGTCCTTGGGTGAGCCAGTCCATGTGGTTCCCTAAGAAAGGGTTCTTGTGATCGAAATGAAAAAAAATGAATTGATTCCGACAAGAACGGTGACGGGATGGAGGGTATGTATTGATTACGGAAGTTGAATACGTGACAGAAAAGATGTTTTCCTTTGCCTTTCATTGATGTAAGGAATCGCTGGACTAGGTTAGCGGGGACACCCTCACTTTTTGTTTTGGATGGGTACTGAAGTGCAATCGGATTGCTATTGCACGGAGGATCGAAGACCACGTTCATGCCCCCTTATGGTACCTTTGCCTTGGAAGGATGCCATTTGGATTATGTAATGCTCATTACATTCGGTGCATGATGTCTATTTTCTCGATTTGGTGAAGAAGTGGAGATTTTCACTTGGATTTTTGCGTGTATGGATCGGCTTTTGTTCGATGTCTAAACAATGCGGAAGCGATCTTGAGATCTTAAGAAACCAAACAGTAGCCTTGGGTGGGAAAAAATGCATTTTATGGTAACGAGGAAGAATTGTGCTGGAAGTAAAATTTATTTCTTGGCCCCAGAAGTTGACCAGGTCAAGTATCCATTATCAAAGACTCTTGCACCACATCCATTAAAGGGTAAAGTTTCATGTAGGGCATGTGGATTTTACGAAGATTCATGAACTTGAAAATAGCGAGGACCATGTGCGATTCTTTGGGAAAGGATACGAGTTGATTTTGATGATTCCTGCAAGGATGCTTCGATGAAATCAAGATCAGATTAGATACAGGCTTTATAATGAACATATAATGGAATAAGAGTTTGAAATAATGTGTGATGCCGGTGATTTTGCGATGGGAGCGTAATTTAGAGCGAAAGAAAGGAAAGTATTGAGTCGTATACTATGCTAGTAAGACCTTGATGAAGCCTGAGGAACTACTCTAACAAGCGAAAGGAGATGCCAAATTGTGGTATTTTCTTTAATGAAAAATTTAGATGATACATTTTGGGATCCCATGTGGTAATTCACAGATCATGCAGCCAAATCAAATACTTGATGTCGAAAAGGAAGCCCGACCAGATTGATAAGATGGAGTCTTCTTTGTTGCGAGTTTGATTTGGAAATAAAGGATAAAGGGATGTGACAATGTGATAGCCCAGGCCACTGTCCCGAGGAGTAGAAAGCAGTGATGAAAGAAAATGATGTGCGATTAGAGAACTTCCCGGATGAGCAATTTATTTAGGTTTACATTTGACTTCCATGGTATCTTTGATGTGTAGATTATAAGCATGGTGGCTGCTTGAACTTCGACTATAACGAAGAGGAAACTCGAGCCCCGATAGCATATATTATATTGGGATGACCCATTATTGAGAAGTCTTGACATGATAATAAGAAGATGTGTACGGAAGGTGAGCAAGGCAACATTTTAAATGGATACCGTACATCGCGTATAGGACACTTCGGAGAAAGAATAAGCTCCTGAGATACTCAATCCAGGTTTATTGGCCTATCTTGAGGAGATTGTACGAGAATGGGTGAAATTGTGTGATCGATGCGAAGGATTGGAAATATCGACGAGGAATGAAATGCCCACAAGGTATTATGGTGATACAAATTTTTGATGTTTGGGAATAGATTTTATGGGACCCTTCCCACCATCATTTGGAAACATTTATATCTTTGTGCTTGATGGAGTGTCTCCAAATGGGTGGAAACGATTTCTTGTCAGGAATGAAATGCTAACCACAGTTGAGTTTCTTATGAAGGAATATCTTGAGGCGGGTTTGGAACACCCAAGAACCATTATTAGTAGCGGGGGGAACCCATTTCACGAACAAAAAATATTTACAAAACTCATGACGAATGGGATCGAAGCATATAATGAGTTTAGCTTATCATCCACTCGAACCCGATGGACAGCGAAATTTCCAAGCCCGGGGAGATGAAAAGAATACTTGAAAAAAAAAAAACGCAGAAGCTCGAGCGGGAAGGATTGGTCTTCCAGACTTGATGATGCACTTTGGGCTGCAGACTGCATTACAAAACTCCCATTGGAATGTCCCCATACAGAGTTGTTTGGCAAACCATGTCATCCCTCCCTTGAATTAGAATACAAGGCAATGTGGGCCATCAGTTAAACTTGATTTTGAGACTAAAAGGAAGAAAATGCTCATTTATGCGGGTGGAAGAAGCGAAGTAAAAACACTTATTGATGCTCGAATATACAAAGATAAGGCGAAGAAATGGCATGATCAGAATCTTAGAGGAAAGAGTTCAGAGCAGAGACTGGGTTACGTTTGTTTAACTCCTAGGCGAAATTATTTCGGGGAGGTAAAATCGATTGGGCAGGAGCCATACACAGTGTGCCTTAAGTGCACTACATTTGGAGCGGTGACGGCTGAGGCTATTCTTGGTGAAGAATTCAAGGTCGATGGACAAGGTTAAAGCATTATCTCGGCGGGAGAGGAAGTTGAAGAACTCCAGCGGGTTGCTAAGGAAAAAGAAGAAGTACCACATTTGTGTGAAATTAATGGGACTGGCGGCGACTAATGGGAGGCGACCCGGGAGGATTTCATGCTGATTTTAATTTTACTAACGATTATTTCTTTTCTTTTAGTTGCTGATGAATTAAGGCAGTTGTTTCTCAGAAGAATGATTTAAATTTTTACTGAAATTGATTATTATTTAACTAGAATCTGGATTATGCGGCGATCTTCTATGAGGGTTCAAGACATGAATAGCAGTGCAATTATAGGAATGATTCCAGTAACTTGCAGAGGAGTCGCAACATGAGAAAAAGGGGAGTAAACTTCTCTTTAACCAAATCCTGTAGTTATGATTGAACTAATTGTTAAATCGTTACTGAAAATATACTTTGGATAGATGTCTAAATGTGTTAGAAACAAAGAATAAATTAAAAGTTTTGAAATCATTGAGTTAAAGGCTTTGGTCTATGAAGGTTATGTCGCAACATTAGCTAATGTCATACATAACATTGATGTAAATGACAGTTTTGAAAGAACAGTTAGTGAGTAGTAAGGAAAGGAGATTCATGTCGCGACATCACTGTGATGTCGCGACAGTGAATTAAGTTTCAAATTTGAGAAGGAATTTCGCTACATTCAATAATTCCTGAAAACCAGACATGTCGCGACACCCTGGGTATGTCGCGACATAAAATTCGACACATGCCAAATACTCATTCCAAAAAGCCCTAAATTTAATGATCTCAAATAAAAGGAGGCGGAATTGAAGTCGCGACACGTCATAAATGAAGCATTAATCACCACGAACATCGATTAATTGCAACCGTTGGAAAACTATCTCATTCACTCCAACCCACATAACCATTCTCCGCCTCGCCTTCTCCGAATCTCAACTCCGAAAACCCTACAAATTCCTAACCTTCGAAAAGCTTTTCTCTGCTTCCAATGGTCGGGGAATTCCCACAATCGGTCCCTAACTTAGACGCGATAACGAGAACACGAACAATCGTAAGAAGTTAAGAAAACTCACTGGCATATCGCTGGGATGAGATTCTATTCTGAAGAATGCAGAGGAGACGCCATCTAAGCGCCTAAGCCTCCCGGACTTCCTCAAGAAAGGGCGAAAGAGGGAAAGGAAAAAGGAGAGAAGAAAGAAGAAGATTGCCCTCCGATGAAGCTATTCCTCGCTGAAGAAGTATTACGCTAATAAGGCTTTGTTACAGAGAGAGATTCAAAAACCTCGCTAATTCCTTCTTCAAGGAGATGATAGAACAGAGAGGATGGGAGAAATCATGCGCGCACTCGAAAAGGTGATATACAAAGACCGGGTGAGAGAGTTTTTTGCCCAACATGGTAGGGAATAAGGGGATGGAGTCAAGCCATAGAGGAGTCCGGGTCTCATACGCTAAGGGCTAAATAACGAAGCCTATGCAGCATGACAATACACAAGCATGGCTCCAAATTCAAGAAAATTTGGAAAAGCCGAATCTTAGAAAGATTACGAGAAGCTCGATCGATGGAAGGGCGCGCTTAGGACCGTAAAGAAGGAAGTCAAGAACTCAACAGGGGAGCCTCACCGAAGAAGCAAAGGTATGGTTTTGGCTTCGCGCCCGTTTATTCCAACAAGACACTTATGCACAGCTGAGAGAACAAGAAGTCGTGACCGTCGCATGCCATACTAAAGGGATAAGATCAATATAGGGATAATATAGAGAACCCATCGCGAGATATCAAGGAAGGAAACAAAGAGGTTCGCTTTTCCCTCATCCAAAGAACAATCACAATTCCTCATTAAGGCCGGAGGAAAGGAGTTCGGGAGGATGAGGAAGAAGTCCCAAGAGCTTCACCCCTCCTTCCGGCCAGGAGCTAGTAAGGGACCAAGAAATCAGAGGAAAAGGGAGGCCGGGTAGAAAAACAGAGGTGAAGCCTGCTTCAAGGAATAGAAAAGGAGACCCAGGCAATCGGGATCAAGGAGCGAGCTACTTTAGTGAACTCACCCGACAACAACGATTACATGTTTGCAGAGAATGAAAGGCAGGTGAAGGCAAACATAGATTTTCCATCCCTTGGCCGCTCCTCCCCGTGAAGAAAATGGTAAATTTCCAACAAGGGAAAAGCTCTGCAGGAGCACCCTAGAACAACTTGACATCGAGACTCTAAATGCCACAGGTAAGAGAATAGAAGTTATAGAAGGAATGGAACTTTGAAATGTGAATTCAGAGAAGCAATGTAAGGAAAAGAACTCGAAAAGGAGGACACTGGGTCATGGAAGAAGAGCTAAATTAAAAGAAAGAGAGCACGAGGTGGAGATACAAAAAAGAGAACAAATAAAGGAAAAGAAGAGTCGTAATTAAAAGACAATCAGATGGTGATACGTCAAGAAGCAAGGAGAAGAGTTCAAGAAAGAAATGAAGGAAAGAGATCACGACCGTTATCAAACTTAAATTAAGTCATGAAGCTTATAATGCGCTTGATCGTGATTCTCAACTCCTAGCATTGTTGGAGAAAAGAGATAAAAGAAAGTACAGACACCAAATTTCTGGGAGCAAATCGGCGGTTTTAAGTTGCTATTCAAATCTCTGCTGCAGAGAGTCGGAAAACAAGCTGAATCTATAGAGATAAAAGCAATGGGAGACCGAACTTACGTAAGGAACGGCCGAAAATTTAGATTTGATTAACAAATAATCTTCTAAATTCTCGAAGTCATGACTGAAACGGGAGAGGACAATGAATGACCTGGGAAGAGGCAAGAAGACTAAACAAGAAGGTTGGATCTCTAATGAGATTGTCATTGAAGAACAGATCGAGAGGGAAACAAGAAGAGAAAAGAAAGAAGGAAATGAAATTCTCCATTCCCAAATTTCATTTGAACACTTTAGACCTGGATCCCCGACATTTTGCCACCTCGCCCAAAAAGAAAAAATGTATTCTCGTCTAACCTTCCCTATCATCCTTATCACCATCAGATTCTCCAATACATTGGTAAATAAATCAGAATAAATATGAAATTTAAATTGAATGATTGTTGCTATCTTGCATTTGATTGTTCAATATTATGTTGCTTTGTGGTTGTATGATTAGGAAATCAAGGTAGGAATTAGTTTCAAAATAAAAACTGCTGAGAGGTCATTAGCTTGATTGTATGAAGCGTTAGAGTAGGAGTAGGCTGAAATGAAGGAAAATTGCATTAAGACAAAATGCATAGTTTAATTGAAATACAAGGTGCAGGAATTTACTTATATTTAACCGATAAGTCTGCATTAGGCGAAGGATACAACCAAGCGAATAAAACATGATTTTCGTAGTTTGTGGATACGAACAAGAAATCAAGGATCCCGTTGAATATCAATTAACTTAACTACTCATCAATAAAATGAGTCAAGATAATTCTTATAGTTAGTCACAAATGGCCAATCCAGGTTCTGCACTTGTTAGATTATTGATCGAGGCGAAATCCTAAAGCGATACAAATGACAAGAAATGATGCAGGCCATTCTTGGATAGTTTGAGCCATTCTAGCCATCCTTATTAATATGCTGGTGCATATACCTTAGTTCCATGAATTGAGCTAAACAGATTGATTTTTTTCAAAAAAATAAGCTAAAAGGAAACCCCAACCCATCCATAAAATTCAATCCTTCAGTAAAGAACCAATGATTACCCATGAATTCAAGAAGGAAGAAGAAAAGGAAGGTTTGGGAGATGATGTATATTTGAAGAAATCAAAAGGAAATGAAAAGAAAAAAAGGCAAAAGGTAAAATAAAACAAAAGAAGGCTTCTAGGATAAGCTTTATCTGTGGCCTAACCTCGAACAATTAAGTTCCGAGGGGTGTTTCAACACCTAGCACCCTAATGCCATCCGGGGTATGGGAGCTTACTAACCCAAAGTTCGCTAAGGGTGTTAGAAAGCCTAAAAAGTTAAAACATAGCACTATCCCTAATGGCAAGAACTAAGAGAATTCCCTGAAATTACAAGTGCGGAACAGGGGTATACAAATTAATTGAAGAAATCAGCAGATGTCCCAAACATGAAGTTTGGGGAGTTTATTAGAGAAGCTATAAGAAGGAAAGGAAAAGAAGAGAAATGTTCAGGGTATTCTTAACTAAAAATTCCTTTCATCCTACCATCGCTCTGCCTAACATTACAAGCCCAAAAGACTCCGATTGATCTTGAAGGTCAAATCACCTACATTAGCGGAGATCAACATGAAAAACAAGCTTAGCTGAATTTGGAAGAATGGAAACAACTGCACTGTGAAAGACTTTAGAGTTAAATGACTCATTATGAAAATGAGAAAGGAAAATAATTCATTATTCAACCGGATCCAATGGGTATATTGTTTGTAAAACAATTTCAACATTTCAAATAGATAAAGCGTAAAAGTCGCGACCAACCTGAATCGACTGGAAGTTAAATGTACGTAAAAATTTTGCATACCTGAATGGTAATTAAATTGAATGCCACTCATAGAATAAAACAAAACAGAAAATGTCCTTTGCTTCGAGGACAAACAAATCTTTCTTTTTCTTTCGCTTTTCGAGACAAGCAAAATTTTAAGTTTGGGGAGCTTGATGAGCTTAAAAGTCATCTCTTTAGTCCATTTTTCTCGTTTAGTTTCTCAGTTAAAATGAAATACGACATACGTAATTATGAAGAAACTCACCAATTTGTCAATAGCAGGAGGAAGCAAGAAAGAAGAAAAAGCAAAGAGTAAAAAAAAAGGTAAATGGCGGATAAAGGTGCAGCTAATCGGGCAGAGAAAGGAAAAGAAATGGCTAAGTCATGGATGCAGTTTTGGGTTTACATACCTACCGAGGTCATGGCTGTGATAAAAGCTATAGAAGTCGCGACATGAAAACCGCATTATGAGAAAGACTGAAAGAATGAGCCGATGTCGCGACGTGAGATCAAGTCGCGACATCAAGAAACAGCGTCGGGGCTACGTAATCGCGAGAAGATGTCGCGATTACATCATGTCGCGGACATCAAGAACAAAACCGCGGACTTGTGAAGGCATGATGTGATGTCGCGACGCAAGATCGAGGTCGCGATATCAGCGAGGAAAACGCGGAAAACCCGTGAGATCCTATAGTCGATGTCACGATAAGAGCGATGTCGCGACATCAAAAGACCACGGAAATCGCTAAAGACGTGGATAAGATGTCGATAAGAGATTGATGTCAGCGACGCCGTAAAACCATCGATAAAGGCCAAGGGAAATGAAATCATTGCCACGATAAAGGCCAAGTCACGATATCGTGCCATCAAGTGAAGACTGCGTCGAAAGCCGGCGTCGCGACATAAGGATCGGCGTCATGGCATAGACTCGCCAAATAAGGATGAAGTTTACAAAGTGAGGTCGCGATAAGATATCGGCGTCGTGGACATCGTGAACGAATAGATCAAAGCCGAGTCATAAAGCAATGTCGCTGGACATCAACTGGAGCGTCGCTGACATCGGGAGCAACCAATTGAAAGCCCCGCAGAATCCAAATCGGCGTCGCCACGCCGTAAAACCATCGACAGCGCCAAGGGAAATGAACCGCCACGACAAAAGGCCAAGTCACGCATATCAAAAGCCACTGGCAAGATCGCAAGCCGGAAAAGTCGGCGTCGCGACATAAGATCAAGTCGGCGATGACTCCCGCCACGGAATACGAAGTTTCATAAAGTGAGGTCGCGATAAGATATCGGCGTCGCGGATATCAGAACGGTCAGATCAAAGCCGGGCAGTCATAAAGCAATGTCGCGACATCAACTGGCGTCGCTGGCATCGAGCAACCAATTGAAAGCCCTGTGAGAATCAAATCGATGTCGCCGGCACCGCACCGCCACCGGGGCTTACGTACTTCACGGCGAGGCTCACGGCTAATACCGGAAGTCGCCATACCGCACGCTGGAAAAACTCCGCGAACGACGGCGTTGATGTCGCTACATGAGATCGAGGTCGCGACATCAGAAACGATAAGTTCAATGATGTAGAACCAGGAGCTAAGAGAACGACGTCGCGATAAAGATTCTCGAGGTCGCGATAAGAGCTGGCGTCGGATTCAGGATAAGAGGTCGCCGATAAAATGTGGGCACCTTGGAAGCTACGAGAGGCTCGACTCATGAAGCCAGCTGAACTCAAAGTGATGTCGCGATAAGAGATCGATGTCGAACATCCAAGACAAGCAAAGACCGCAAAGAACTAAGTTGATGTCGCGACGGCGGAGATCGAGGTCGCGATAATCGAAACGACCAGATCAAAGACGAAACTATAGCAAAGAGATGTCGCGACAAGATATTGAGGTCGCGACAACATGAACAACCAGTTGAAGCCTACAGTTCCATAAGCTGAGGTCGCGACAAGATATCTACGTCGCGACATCAGGAGAGAACAATTGAAACCTGCCAAGACGTGAGAAGATGTCGCGACAAGATGGTGATGTCGCGACACCAAGAATGACTAAATCAAGGCTATATAGTGTACGCTGAAGTCGCGACGTGGGATCGAGGTCGCGACCTCGATGATGTCACGACAAGGAAACTGAAGTCGCGACTGAATGTAAGAATCAGTCTGGCCACTCTACAAATTACGCAGTTACATTGGGATTAGGCCCAATTTAGAACCCTATAAATACACAAATTATCCAAAATTTCATTAAAGAAGCCGCGCCTACAAACGAGAGGTTCCGATAATAAGGCTCATTTTGGCTTTCTTCTTTGTTTTCTTTCTTGCTTTTATGTTTCCGTCGTTTTTAGAGTAGATTAGTTTTCATACCCTTATTTTTGTTCATTTTCTGGAATTGGATGTAATCGTTTTGTGAAGAAGCTGAATACAGAATGCAATTCTTTTCAAATTACTATCCGAAAGCTGAATTCAGACAAATTCCTGAATCCGGCTTATCCAAATAAATGCAAAGATTCTTATGATCGTGAGGAATACCGCAAAGTTGGTGTAATTCAAGAACGAGAACCCAAACTTCCATTATATGAATGCTATTGTCGAACTCATCTTTCCTATTGTTATTTCCAAAGAAATCGCAAATTCCTCAAATTTTTTTATGAATTTATTTATTACTTGGGTTTAAAGTTTCTGGATCTAGAGTCATTTTATAAATTGGCCTAAGATTTGTTTCATTGTTCGATTTCAAGGAGGTCCTTCAAGGGAACAGAGAAGACATTCCCGGGAGCTACGAACATCTCTAAAGGTATATTAACCGCTATTTTTGATCCGCAGCTCAGAGTTTATTTCGATAAACTTTCGCTTGAAATCAAGACCGAGTCGAACGAAATATCCTTAAACAAACAAAGAGTCTACCTCAATTCGATAGTGATGCCATTCCCCGTGTTAGCCGAGATCTAATCAAGGGGAAAGGGTGATCTATTCTAATTCCTTCGAGGAAGAGCATCCTGAAATTGTATATCCTCGCTTGACTGGAGAATCTCTGGAGCTTATGTTTACAACCACGAAATGGGTATGAAGTATTGCAAGAAAATACCCGTGAGTTAGGAGGTCCTTAAAAGTAGTTATTCCACCTCAGACTAGAGAATCAAAGTCAAAATTAGGTAATTTAAACGCTAAATGTATAGTTTCCAAATTTAACTACTTTAGCCTCGGGATATCGAAATCGAAAATTATTAAAACTTTATAAGTTTACAGCAGGAATTGATTCTTCACAATAGCATTGATCTTAATGTGTTCTCTAAACGATTACTATTCAATTGATGATTATTTCCTAACTATCACTTATTCTTTATTCTTTTTATTCAAGTTTATTTTTCATTCAGGGCTTATTTTCTATGTCTATTTAATTTTCCTAAAGACCTTAATGTTGGATTCCACTATCATTTTATGGTCCAAATAGTATGGAGCTTGGAGTAGTCGTGGTGAAGTTGATTTAAAATTCGTGAGATCTCTCGTGGGATCGATATCTGACTTCTAAATCCATTTTATTACTTGTCGACTGGCACTCAGTAATAGCAAATAAAACAAAGCTTCAAAAAGACTGGCTCTGAGAGATTTTTGTTTTACATATTATACTTTCCACAAATTTTATGGCAAGGTTGCTGGGGATTAATTAATAGTCCATGGGTAGCAGTGTTGTAAATTTTGTGTGTTTGTTTTGATTTGTCAACACCTATTTCTTTTCTCCTCCAGTAGCGGGACCAGGAGGAGGTACCGGATGAGGAGGCAGAGGATTCCCAGAGGAGAGATGATCCTGCTCCCGAGGTAGAGTTAGAGAGGAGTCTAGTGCTAGATATAGTCTTCCTCCATTCCCTCCACCCTGCCTCACACCGTCGACACTCCCCACGATCATATACAAAGACAAACAGACTCTCCTGAATACGCTCATGTCAGCAAGAGGGAGTTAGCGTGCTATGGATGCCGCCCGTTCATTGGTCATACTGCATCGATGGACCGAGGTTGACTCGCCGCTGAAATAGACTACTTTAGAGCATCATTGGCAACATGCTCCCCGCATCATGAGTCACCCTGCCTCCCACTGCGTTCCTACCCATCGAGACGAGCCTTACTGGCGAATGCGCAGCAGCCTTCTGTGACACGCCGCCAATAAACAGCACAGCCGCATCCACCACCACCGCAAGATTGAGGTGGTCACACTCCTGTCTCTAAACTTTCCTATCCCTATGACATGTTTCTATTTTGACTGGGAGGAAAAGTTAGAGTTAAGAGTGTCTTTTATTATGTTTTGTACGCACTTTATCAATCGCCTACTCATTTTGTGCAGATTCATGTATTAGCCAATAGTAGGCAGTGATATTTTTGTTATGTTTAGCTATATTAAGCATGTATTAGCCATTTTGGTTATATCAAAAGCTTTATAGCACTATTTCCATTTGACTACACTTTTGCAATTCATTTTTGTGTCTCAATTTTGTGTTTCCACTCTTGCCTTTAGTTGGAGAATTGAAGCCCTGTATGTTACCTAATGATAGAATAATTCCATGCATGATTTAGTTTTTGGTCAATTGAAATTTCAGCATGCTCAACCTTGAACTTTCTCCTTTGGGGCCTATTCACACACAAGGCACACCAGTCAGGTACTAATAGGTTGTGAAATTATGTACCTCTTTTCACTTCATAGAGTTTCGCCAGACTTGTTGACGACCTATAATAGGTTTTTGTTACCTATTTATGAAGACCAATGAAGTCTTCCAAAAAAAAAAAAGAAAAAGAAAAAAAAAAAGAAAAGAAGAAAAAGAAAAATAAAAGTCGTGGACTTCGCTTGAACCCTAACACGGCCCCGAGGGGTATAGCGGAAGTCTTTTTAAATCCGATGCCCTAAACCTCGATCGTCAGGGAGCCATCGACTTAGTGTTCGCTACACTGGATGGCAGAGCGAGTGCGCCAGAGGTGCTTAATTCTCGGGTCATTCGGAGTCCCGTTATCTGCAGTGAAGCTCAGGGTCAAGGATCCGCTTCGCCGATGCCCTAAACCCAATCACTGGAGTCATCAGGACCCCGCTACACTGACTTTGGTGAAGCCAAGTTTTTAGCACCGCACCCTACAATGTAATCACCAACAAAGAACAAGAGCGTAGCTGGGGTCCTATTTAGGTTGATCAACAGCTTAAGGCCATGGCGTGAGTTGTGTTTCTGGGTATGAGAAATAGCTTTGCAATTTATCGTTCGAAATGTTACTCAGGAACAATTAGATTTTGGTGGAAATTGTGCCGATTTCCTAAATGGTATCGCTCTAAAACTTGTTCTTATATGGTTTTTTGCTTCTTATGTCTGGCTGAACAGGTGTAAATTGTTCATTTTAAAGGTAAAGCTACCGTATATTACACTTTTTTCGACCCACATACACTTTTTGTAAAACAAACATGCATCCCATTATTATATTAGCATTGCTAAGGGACTAGCAACTTGTCATTGGGGGTGTGATTAGTACCCAAAAGCGCTATTTTCGAGCCCTATTCATATAGGTTGAGGTTACAAGACTAATCGTATGAATTAAGCCAATTGTCATGCAAATGTCCACTTAGCGTTCGATTTGTTTTCGAGATTGTTTTAGATAGTTTTATGTGCCTTTGAGAACTCAATCAGCAAGCTTGGCTTCTATCGTAAAGTTGATTGCGAATTCGATGATTTATCGAGCCGAGGCGATGAAATGTCAAGATTCAAAGAAGAAATTGGAAGGCAAAGTGATGAATGAAGTGTGGAGGGGATGCAAAGAGCAAAACAGAAGTAGGAGAAATCCCAGATTTTAAAGGTGATTTTCATAGTACGCAGATCATAAAATTCCTCGCAATCATAGCTTAAAATTCCGCATCCATGTAAATGAATTTCTATTAGGTTAGCTTAAAATTTCACAATAGCGAAATTTATCGTGCTTCAGCAAAATTTCCCACTCGCTTATTCATTGTACTGCTAGCTAGCAAATTTCGCTTAGCCAAATAAATCACTATTTCTAATGAATTTCCCATTCGTTATTCGTAGAATCTCATTAGCATTGCGAAATTTCTATTAGCATAGCGAAATTTTCGCTTATGCTAGCAAAATTTCGTATAGCGAAATCTCACCAGGTTTTTGGTATTTTTGGTTCAAACCCACCACGCTTATGTATTACCATTTCGAATTTCTATGTACTTCATATTTTAAGCATTTTAGTATTTTCACACTGGGCTTGACTATAAGCCCCTTCAAACTTTGTAACCTTAAGCAACTTTTCTCATTCATACATAGCTCTATAGCTTTCATTTTAGGTTTTATTTCGTTTTCTTCTTCTCCTCCTTCTTTCATTTTCTCACAACACCCCCTCGAGGGACATAACTCAAGGGATGCTTGGCTGCCTCATACCAAGTTATGAGGGTTGCTATCTTGGTTTGGCGGGATATCACAGTTGTCCTCTTGTCAGAATGACTGTAATCGCATTTATGGTTCCATACCTTCCAAACTAGGTTTAATGCCATTTAATGTTGATTCCTTTATCAATACTACATAAAGTTTTAGGTTCAAAGGTATGCTTAATACTGGGATGTACCGATATCCTTTAGATGTCATTTACGAAATGAAATGAGGTTAAATGTGCTGTGGTTTCAACTCGAATGGGACTTTAAATGCTTAGTATTTGGTTTGACTCAAATAGAGTGGTTCTAGGTTAGGTTTTATAGCTAAATAAAGATCCTGCTGGTTGACTATATATGTCATTTGCCCTAATGCGAGGAAATAACCTGCTGACACTTTAATACCCCATGTTATCGTTAAGCTAGTGATCCCAAGCCAAGGCTACTATTTCACACTTCACTTTAAGCCATTACGCTTAACCAAAGGACTAACCAACTCCAATCGCTTAAACAACCGGAAGTCCAAACAAAAGCCTCACCATTTTCAAACACCGATGCAAATCATTCGTGGATGAAACCCATCCCCGTGTTCGACCTTAGATCGCTTATATCAAGAGCTTCGACTACTGGCAGTGAGGGAGGAACATAGGAAACAAATTTTGTCGATTCCGCCAATTCTACCGGTGGGCACTAATCAGACTTCCCTTGTGAAGAGCTTGAGAGGATGATGAACTCATTTTGGTGGGGTACGAAACCTACTAGCAAGAGAAAGATAAACAGGATAAAATGGGACACTTTGTGTATGAGAAAGGAGCAAGGAGGTATGGGATTCCGGGATCTCCACTTCTTCAACCTCGCAATGTCAAAGCAAACACGGTCGAATTTTATCTCAACCGCATAATCCAAACTAATATTGATCAAAGCAAAATACTTTCCTTCTCAGGGGAATTTTCTATCAGCTCAATTGGGTTCGAACCCGAGCTATACATGGAAGAGTATATGGTCGGGCCAAGAATCCATCCTAAAATGGGGTGAAAAGTGATAGGAAATGGAAAATCCATAAATGTTCGGGCAGATTCTCGAATAAAGACGATATTTCAACTCTTACACCTCCTCACTCCTATCGCAAGTGTGGCGTTCAAGATCTCGTTTATTCCAAGAACACATGAATGGGACATAGAAGTAGAATCCATTACAAGAGTCAGTTTCCGCTCTAGAGATGTACAAGCTTATAGCACAAACACCGTGTTCTAACAACAAGGGAGGGGATAAACTTATATGGCACTTCTCACAAAGAATGGAATGGCTCGTAAAGCTCAGGCAGGACTTTCCTTCACGATAGAGACCAGCATGTGTCCATGCACCTGGGTAATCACAACTATTTGGAATCTCAAACTACCTCACGCTAAAAATTTTCCTCCTGAGTGCATGTCAGCCGCCCCGCTTCGCTACCCTTTAAGGTAGAGGCATCCAACTTAACCCCCTTTGCCCTATATGTCTCCAGGAACCAAACCATAATGCATGCTCTCCTATTGTGTGGAAATGTCAAAGACCATCTTGCAAACTACAACCTTGATCCAAAGAAATGGGCAAGCAGGTTCCTAAAACGTTATACTCACAAACTCCCCGAGCAAGGCACACAAGCACATTAGCTACAGATTATGACTCCATATGGAAAGCAACATAATGCAAAGGTTTGGAACAGTCGAAATCTTCACCTCTAGTGGCGTACCAAACAGTTTTGACTTTGTGAGCGCTTGGAATTTTGCGAGATAACCATCCTCCCGGCAACCCCAATAAACCCATCAATCCTATCGACGGAGTGACTCGCCAGCCACCTCAAATGCAACATTGATGGCACTCTTTCGGGAATCACCGCAATGGTTGCCTGCCAGTCATTAGGGATCTACAACGGGTGCTGGTTCCAGCCTTACCCACATGACCCGGCTGTCCTATTCAAATGGAGGTTGGTGTCTATGCTCTAGAGAAGCTCTCCACTGACTCATACACTGCAACTTGGCAATGTCATTATAGAACGGATCTGTAAAGTGTGTTGACGCCTTACAAAGCTTCGAATTCTCTAGGAGTTTGGTCAGTTAATTGCTGATTACAGAGATTAGCTTCATTGTAAAGAATTTAACACCCCTCCTTTTAAAGTGCAGCAAACCAAGAAACCATGCACTTGCAAGTGGCTACCTGGGCTTCATGCTAGTCCATCCTCCTGGTTAAAGGCTCCAACTTTTCTTGTGGATGCCCTAACTGCTGATGTTCTTTCTAGTTGAGTTATTCTATCTATCCCCTTGGTTTCTCCAAGGGGTTCTTTCTTAAAAAAAAAACTAACTACGATTTTAAACACCAATTTAAGCATTATTTTCAAGAACATTTTAGACTTGTATTTTTTTCAAAATGCATTATTTTGGGATAAAACTTCATCTTAAATACCTTTACTTTACCTATCCACCCGAATTAAAACTCTTCTAAGATGAAAATTACTTTTAATAGCATATTTAAATATTCTTTAAATTATCTGTCGAATTTCTAGCCCATTTTCCATTAGTAATTAATCGTGATTATTTTCATTATTCTTCACCTCAAGTCAATCATCTATATTACGTTGATGGGTTTTTCTTTCTTAATAATAAATTGTCTTTTTATACAAAGCTTAGGTTTTTAATTTATTTTTTCATGATTTTTACGTTGACTTATAATGGCTTGTTGTTGTATCGTCTTGGTACGACTATTGGTTTTTTGTAATCTTGTTGCGCTTATAATATACGGGTGATTTGGACAACAAACATATTTGGATTAGATGGAGACAACAAATCAAAGCATAGTTGTCAATATGTTGCAGATCTAGAGTTACATGTATTCTAGTCATTACATAATTATCAAATGTGTAGGTTTTAAGTCGATTATTAGGCTATTAATGTAACACCTTGAATTAGACCCTAGTAGTTTTATTACAGTTTTGTAGTATAAGAAAAGTAAAATTTGTATTTTTCAGGATCTAAGTGCTAAAAGTGAAAAAGGATAAAACCGAGATTAATACAAAAGCCAAGATTATAAATTGGTAATTTGACATGTGAACCCAAAGGTCATAACATAAAAAGATTACATGCTGTTAGAAATTCTTAATGTTGGTTTGCAAATAATAGAAAGATGAAGGCCTTAATAGCAAAAATGATAATTAAATCAAAATAAAAGATAAGGCCAACATATTTTATGAGGGGAAGACCAAAATATTTCATTTTGGTGTGAGAAAGCTAGGCTTTGATCGTGGGAGAAGAAGAGAAGAAGAAAAATCCAAGTTTGGAAGATCTCCTTTAGTTCGGGACTTATGTAATTTTGTTTGAAATTCTCTATTCATGTTTGGAACTTTGTATGGGATTTGTTGGAGAGAAACTACCTAACTCATCTTTGCTCTATGTTTGGGTTAGGAAAACCCTAAATTTTCAATACATGTGTATTTTGGTTGGTTTAAGTCAGTTTTGGGGTTGGTTTAGTTTTGGTTGGAAAATTTCCGATGAAAATGGCAAGAACTAGCCATTTCTACAGAAATCACAGGTGAGTATCGATACTGAAAGTTACTCGGTGTTGTTTTTAGCCTTTAAGAGGGTGAGTACCGGTACTGAGAGTTGAGTACTGGTACTCAAAGTTGTTTTAAGTCTAGAGGATATTGAGTATCAAGTATCGAAGCTAAGCACCGCAGATTAAAAGCTAAGTACCAATAATTAAAGTGACTTAAGGCTCAGAGAGGATGTTAAGTATCGACATCGAAAGTCAGCACTGTACTCAAAGTGATTTAAGGCTCCGTATAATGTTGGGTACCGCATCGAAAAGTTGAGTACCTGTGATTTCTAAAGAGATTTAAGGTCCAAAGAAGGTTAAATACCAGCATTGAAAAGTTGAGTACCTAGATTACAACTGCTTCTATCATGTTCTTCGTTAATTCGAATGAAAGGGTCAGCATGTATAAAAGTCAAAGGCTTAAAAATGTTCGCCGTCACGCATTTGTTGGTTTTTTTGTAACTTGTTGCCACTTTTCTAATGTATGGGTGATCTCGTATAGTAAAACATATTCGATTAGGGATTTAGACAATAAATCAAAGCATAATCGCTAATATGCTGCATCTAGACATAGTGTATTTCTAGTCATCGCATGATTATCCAATGTGCCTGCTTTAAGTCAATTATCATAATATGCGGATGATGTATCATCATCTAAAATTTTTAATGAATTTGATTATTTACTTTTATCGAATGTATTGTTAGTTTGAATCAATAAAATTATATATTTAAAAAAAAAATCTTAAAATTGGTAATATGGAATGGGTATAAGTAAAAACATTTTGATGGAAGATATAATTTATAATTAAACTCTTTATTCTTTTGATGTGAATTATTTATAAATATCTTCTTTGGGTTCATACTCATGTTCTTAATTTCCCAGAGAAAATATTAGCAAAAATTGGTTGAAACTTTAGCATGAAAGATAATTCATAAGCATACTTTTTTTTTTCGTCGTGCCACGAGGTGTCATAAGCGGTTCATGCACACACTAAAGACACACTCTTTAAGCTTCATACTATACCCAAACTAATTTTCATCTTGTGTTTCTGACGACCACAAAGACTAGCAAAAATTTTCTACCACATAACACAATTGTATTCTCAAACTCGATTAAAGACTCCTACTTAAGCTATGAAAGATCTCAAACTATCTTACCTACATATTCGATATAGTAAATCAATAACTGGCAAACACACATCGCATCAACGATATTGGATGGTTGGAAAATCAATAACACTTGTATTGTTCTTAATTTTCACTCACTCGCTTTTTTTTCCTTTTATTGCTACCAATAATGGGCAAATTCAATTCATTAATACTTTATTGTTTAACATATTAAATTCGGTGATCATGTTTTTCTTCTTTATTTTGATATTTTCATAAGGATGGAGAAGGAATTACCTTCTTATCCTTTACATCTAGATTGGATTTACCATTGATACTTATAAGAACTAAAATGTTGTATTAGGGAAAAAGTTCGACATCGAGAAAGGAACAATTTGATATGTTAATCCTTAAATATAAACAAAATAAAAAATCAATGTTTTAAACCGAACTGGAAAAGTTATCGGTTCACGATTTACGAATAAACCGATAGTTGAATTGCGATCGACCTGACAAACCGAATCAAAAATGGCTGATCGGGACGACCGTTTTTTAAAAACAATCAAACAAAAACAAAACATACGAAAGAAGATATAATACGGGTCGTTATGTAAAATAATAGCTGGAAAACGGAAGTGGCCCAGCCTATTAAGGCTACGAGACAATAAGAGTCAAACTTATTCGATAGAATTTTATTCGGATCCGCTTTTGGATAGCCCAACTTTATGCGGGCTATGGGCCAAAATGGGTCAAAATGAGAAAGATATTAAAAATTGCAATAATAATAAATAACAATTCCATAAATTTTATATTTTGTAAAAATGTACCTTTTAAATACTTAGTTTATTCTTATAATCTTAAAAGATTTATATAAAATAAATTATTATAGTTATATTTATAAAATTTTTATTTAATTTTCATAATGAAGAGTTATTTCATTTTATTAAAAACAATTATTTAATAATATTCTTTTCTATAAACAACTATTCTATATTTTTTTTTCATAATAGAAAAACTAATATTATTAATAATTAAAAAATAATATGTAATTATTAGAAATTTAAAATAAAAAACGAACCAAATAGGCCAAGAGGGCCAACCCAACCCAAGCCCTAATAACACATGTGCCTATTCAAACTGAGCCAATAAACCCTGGGAATTTGACCAATAATGGCTTTCAAATCGACCACTTCAAAAATATGAATCCAACATTGTCCAACCTTCTATGTAAACCCTTTTGACAACAAAAAGAAGTGGGTCTTCTTTAAGTCGGGATCACGGTTGCACCATACATCGCTGATCTAGAGGATCAACTAATCCAAATGTTCAACCTCCTCATAACTAAAATCCAAAATGGAGATCCAAGCTCTTATGATAGAGACTCGACCTCTTAGCCTTCAAACTAATCCCCAGAAATGGAAATTCCCAAGCTCTTAATAACTAATCCAAAATTTCCTCCTGCTCCAATTTAACTATAAGAACATAAACATTTTAAGTTAAAAAGTATCAACTGGATTATGAACAAAGCTTCTGCATTCAGACTCAAATCGAGTCTCAAGTTGCGCTTGTGCTATCCAGGGCTAGCTATCATGATCGTCATCGCATGTTACCTTCTCGTAGAACGTCTATCATATTGTAGATCCAACGCTGCGCTCTGATTCAGATCGCAGTTTACCATAATCAAACGATCGGTAAGGTAATGCGGTGTTACAAGTCTGAGTATTTGTGCCAACGGGTTATGCGAACAAGGAGGAATTACCAATGTTTAAAAAATCGAGCCCAGGTGGTGAGCCAGGAAAGCTCTAGGTTCACGGTTTTCTTTAGTCGAGCCGGTGGTCGAGCCATGATTGAACCGGTGGCTAATAATAAATATATTATTTATATTTTATTTTAATTTTTAAAATATATAATTAATAATATTTAAGATATTATTTATTACTTTTTATATAAATAAAGTATTTTAAAATTTATTTTAAAGAAAATGTATAATATTTATATATGAAAACATATTAAAATGGAAAGAACTTATTTATATAAATATATACTTAATTAGTAGTAATATATAATTTTGTTAATATCTAGAATAATCCACAATAGCTGACACTTAATGATAAGTGGTTCCCTAGTAACTTCCCTTTCCGTAATCGAATCCATGAGCACGCATTATTTAATTGAATTTTTTTAGATTACAAGCCTTTTAACCACATAAACTTTCACAATACTAAGCAAAACGACGTAGTTTCGAAGTAAAAAGCATCAAAACAACATCGTTTTAACTTGAAAAACAAAACAAAAAAAATGGTGGGATTGAGCCGTAGGATTCGGCGAGAATCGGCAGTTCATCCAGGTTCTTGTCGGCCGTAGGTTCGAGCTGGGATCTAGCCGGTTCAATCGTGTAGGGTTTATAGTGAACGACCCAGGTTAGCTCCGGTCGATGGTGCGTAGGCTGTTCGGTCACGGTTTTAAATCATGAAATTCTGAGGGAGAGAAGTGTATGCATAGTTATTTCATTTGAGACGTAAGGCGCACTTGAGGAGGGGTTTTTTTTTTAAAGGGAGGCGCATCATATGTCAAATATATATATTTTATGATGGTTGTTTCCTATTTTTACATGACTTTCTCGTAATTTTTTGGCTATTTTAGTTTATTTTTTTGCTTCTTCTCCTCTTGTAGGATTATCTGATGGTTAGGAGGGTTGTAGTGCTTTTTGCAGGTTGAAACATAGCGAGTAAATTTGGAGGGGTTGAAATCTCGAAAATCAAGCAAATGCAGGTCCCGAAAACAATGTTGTTTTGGTCTAATACACAAAAAAAAAAAAAAAAAAATCCTAGAACTTCTCAGCATAAGCGATTGACATGAAGAAAATGGAGGAGAAGAAGAAGAAGAAAAAAGGAAAAAAAAAACTTGAAAATACTCGAGGCGAGGGAAGGAAAGGATAAGAACCTTCTTAGCAAGGAAAATTGTAGCATCAACGGTACCCTCAGCATATATCGATCTACCACACACATTATCTTTGAAACTCAAAGAAACTCGCACCTGAAAGTCATTAGTGCTTACCATAGGCCCGGAAAGGAGAGATTGATAGTCGTGTTTAAATAAAGATGATATATATATTCTGCTCATCAAATTACGTTTGATCGGAGCGTGTCGGATGATACATATGGGATGCATGACCCATTCGGATACTCATACGGGACGCCCACCATCTCGACTTGTTGCTTGGGATCCGGTTGTTGAATCGATAAACATGTTAAAGAGGATTAAGGATGAGACTTGAAGCTCCCAGGCAAAAGCCAAGTTAATTATGTATGTGTATTCATGTGAGAATAGTATACATTATGTTCCACTTCAGTTGGCATCCATCCAAATCAAAGCCTTTTTTTTTGGGTGAAATAAGACTACTAATAAAGAAACTTACAAATTCGATTAAAAGATAATCCACAATAATCTTCAAAAGAAAATTTTCTAAACTTTAAAAGCTTTAATAGATAATCCAAATCAAAGCTTTAGAAACAGCAACACACTTGATCATTTCGAAAGACGCAGTTTAAGAAAGCATAAAATAGCGGCCTTAGCGATTACGAGAAATATCCGATTCTTGGCTTTGATGAGATCCATCACACGAAATGGGGAATGCATCACATGATACAATCATCAGAAATCAACTAAATGAAATGTAGATTGTTGTTAATGACATTTATTACAATATGTGTTTAGTAATCGAATATTATATGCATGATGTGCGTGTGTGTACCAAATTAGATTTAGAGAGGCGGGGTTTGGCAGGATCCTAATTCACGTGAATCAATGAAACGATAGCGGGATGATTGTGAGTTGAAAAATTTGTAATGATCATTTGAGATTCAGCGATCATTACTCACATTTAGTGATAGGAGTTGGGGTTTTGTAGTCTTTTTATCTTTTATTTAGGATTGGGCGGTCGGGTGAGGAACAGCGAGCAGTACACTTTGAAGGTGTTCTCGTGTGCTCTTACTTCATTCAGCTGACAATGCCAGCACCATTGACCCATGTTCTCATCCCGACAAGGAAGGCGTCAGGATCTCTTATACATTTCCTAGGGAAACAACTTGGGAGAAGATTCTTCCTATTGACCGATACATGAAGAGAGGAGACCAGCAGTTAGTGTGCATGCGAAAGCATGATATGGAAACTGACTCACCACCTTCTTAAGTAACTGCTGCCATATTTAGGTTTTCCTGGATCCTTCCTCTCTTTGTGAAGGAGACTCAAAATTTGAGTTCTTTGGTAGTAGGTATGTTATGAAGCTAATCTAACAGATCTCTCTTTGAAACATCTTTTCAAATAGTGCAAGTTTCCTTTCTCAAATGTCACAGGGATGAAGGATGATCCTTCATTATTCAGTTCCTTCCTTGGGACGAGTGGCTGCTTTATCTAAACAGCCCTTTGCAAAAAGCCTAACCCACTTAAATGGACTTGAGAACTTTTTTAAAAAATTTTTACCACATCTTTTGTTTTATGGCTTTCTAGATGAACTCATGTTACTACAGGTTCTTTTTAGATTAAAGAACTTTTAGGAGCATTTGAGGAATTTCTCGAAAATAAATAAAAAATAAAATTACACATAAAGAATACGGAAAAGCTCAGGAAATTGCTCGACCATGATTTCCATAAGCGTGAAATGCTACTACTGAACAAACAAAGAAAACAAAGATCAATGAGGACTCTTTCTTTCTTTTTCCATTTTTAGATAATAAAGATCAATTGAACAAAGGTACTAGAACCACGATACTTAACCTTTGCTTTATGGC
The DNA here is from genome assembly GCA_016808115.1 of Tetrastigma voinierianum. Lineage (NCBI taxonomy): Eukaryota > Viridiplantae > Streptophyta > Magnoliopsida > Vitales > Vitaceae > Tetrastigma > Tetrastigma voinierianum. The sequence continues at coordinate 50,747 of JAEQBH010007911.1, read as the reverse complement.
CAATTTGAGGCTATTGTATTCGATCACGTATTTTTCCCATTTGTGAGATATGGCCAGCATAACATTTTGAATCTTTCACGATCATATAAACCCGTTCGGTCCACACTTTGTAGTTCCCATTACAAAGGTGATGAAATTTGGCGTGATGTGTATATGTGCGCTATGTCTTATGATCACCTTGGCGTGCCCTCGAAGTAATATAGTGTACCTATGGTACGGATATGAAATCACGGGGATAAGTGTTGTTGAGTCTGAGATTGGCTTTGAATGTGCTTATGCGTAGTTTATAAATGTTGTGTGAAGAGTACTAGGCGTCGAGATTTAAACTAAATTAAGCGTCTGAATGAATTCTGTATGTAATGGGACTAGAGTATGTCTCCCACATACTTCGATGGATTATTTCTCAAAGATGATATTATTCAGTTTATTTATGATTTATTGATGGCTCGGTGATCTTACGAAATACCCTCTCTCGAGGTGTATCCGCCTATCTCGCTAGTAGAGTTGAGTGTATCTCTACCCCCACTCGATACTCCGAGACGCTTAAATGTTCTAACCTTAATTGCCACCTTCGGGATCGGAATATCTACATTCTTGAATCAGCTAGGAAGTGCTCTGCTCGAGATCCACAGGTATCCCCTCATCTCTCGAATCTCGGATCTTCAGTATAGTCACGCTAATGTTGGTCAGACATCACCATGTAAATAATTCACAGATATAAAGTAGATGCTAACAAATTATAAACAAATTGAATAATATAAAATGCTAATCTTTAATCCATGCAAATGTGAGGGGTTCAGCAACACCTTTAGAGTATAAATCTAGAACATCTTGAATGAAACGCGCAAAATGGTTAATCTATAAAACGCCAGTCTTTTGTGTCTAGAAAGAAGAAGATACAAAAATGATCGCTCTTCTCGAAGTCAAGTCCTAACATGTGATTTACGTGCCTTACTGGTTCGTACGTTCCTTGATCTGGAGTCACCGCCAGATTACGGTCCCCTTTTTTGCTTTTAATGGCCAGTTGAGAGAGGCGCAGCACTCGCGGCGTGTTGCGGCGTTGCGCGGCTTATTGACTCTAAATGTTGACTGACGTCGTGGCGTTGGGATATCACGGCGATGGGGACGTCGCGGCGTTGGGACGTCACGACGTTGGGGCGTCACGACGTTGGGGCGTCCGCGGCGTGAGGGCGTCAGCGAGGAAATGGGGGCGTCGCGGCGTTCCGATACATCTTTATGCTGCTTTGCCTCCTCTGCTCCAAGTGCTTCCCAAGCGCACTTTTCACTTGCATTCACATCCATCGCACAAATCGCTGCAGGGCTACAAAAATACGTATTTAAACATAAAATGGCGCCCAGCGTAAGGCGAGACAGGTACTTGACTGAATATTTCAGCCACTCATCGCACCCCCGAGCTTAGCTATTGCATCCCGGCAATTGACAAACTAAAACACACACCTACATACTATAGTCTAACACGAGAGATAGTGATGCACGTGCGATAGATAAAGGATCAGTTAGGAATGAAGCTCACACCAGCGTCGTTTTATTTGGGAAGTTCACGGGATTAGCAAGCGTGTTCGACTTCGGAAAGAACTAGGTTGAAATGGGTGGAGATTGACTAGTGCCTCGATACCTCAGAAATTCGAGTAGCCTTACCCGAAGACCCTATGTGCGTTGAATAAATGACCTCTGGTGGACATACTTAGGTTCCAGCGCCCCCGAAGACTTGAGTTGACTCGCCTGGTGGGAGAGAATCTAACTACGAAGGATAGACCTTGCCGTTTTCAATTTTTAATACACCTACTCAAAACATAGAACAAAACTAGTGCCCGTAAGTTTATGTTAAGTGTTCATGTAGCGGGGATTAGTTGGTGACTCCCCACCAGTTGGTTAAGGGCACGGGCATTGATTCCCTCAGGCGTCACCCAGAACACTCCAACTAAACTGGGGCCACTGAAACATTGAAACTTTCATCTTACTGTCATATGTGATGGAGTGAAGTCAATGACTCCCAGCCAATTTGCCTCCCCACCTATTCAACTAATTCAGAGCATTGAGGACATCTAATGAATCCTTTCTTCCATAATGATAGTGGATTCGGCTCAAAAATGACCCCCTACTCTCAAGCATGGCATCACACACACAACTACCTAAACACGACACCACTACACATGTATATGATCTCCACTATTTCTGAACATAATTTGAACACAAAATTCAACATCCTAAGATGAGCAAGCATAAATGAAACTAAACATAAATGTAAACTAACATGCATAAACAAAAATAAACTACAGCACAAATAAACACAAAACTAATCTAAGAAAAACCCAGAGCACCTTGCCCAGACAAAAATGGGCGAGTGTCACAGCTGTGATATGAAATAACATAAGAAGGTGGAGGGTACTCCCCTAGTGATTGGGCAAGTCAGCGCTGGTGGCGGTGGCGGGGTGGTGAGGCGAAGCCCAAGCTAGGCTAGAGGTGCTGCTGGCGAAGAATAATGGCACAGTTGGCGGAAATCGTACGCATATCGGCTGAGTGCCTCCGTATCTGGAGTGGGAGGACTCGGTGCTCTTGGAGTCTCATCCCGAGATGCATCAAAGCGCTCGGTAAGAGGCGAGGCACGGGTCCTCGTCGAGGGTGGGATTTGGAGGAGGCACGCCTCAGAGAGGCTCTGTGGTGGTGGAGGGAGGTGGAGTGGGACGGGACGCCTATGTCATCTAGGGGTCGCCCGGGGAGTCAAGCGGGCGATAGTCATGAAGTTCATCCTTGTCAGGGCTCATGGCCTGAATGTGTTAGGTCCCTCGGGTCGTGGTACACGGTTTGTCCCTCTTACTTAGATATTACTGATGAAGTGTAACCACGCCAGCCTCATTGTCATCTAGGGGCACCCAGGCTCGTTTGCATAAACCATAAATAAGAAAAGGGTGCCCCCGAGTTCATCGCGTCCGGGTTATGGAGGATGGCATCCTCTACTATACTTTACCCTAGCACTATCGAAAGGAATATCTGAATGATGGCATAATTGAGAAGAACACGCTTAGCAGTCCTGCGTTCGTCGTCGGAATGAGGCAGCGTGATGTGTGCGAGACTTTGGATATAGACCGAATGTTGGCCTTAAAATGGACGGCATGGCCCTCATTGTTGAGTTTCCACTCACCCCGTCCGTTTGTGATATATGGCTTGGGGTAGTCGGGTTCGGCTGTGAAGTCGATCAAAAGGCTCACGGGGGACATGATCAGATTATAAAAGTGGTTGATAGACTCGTATTTAAAGTCTGACACCTTTATGCAGGACCTTCTTGACGATGTGGAAGGCGAGGTTGGCTTAGAATTCTCGCACCACACTCATCGCAGCTGGATGAGGTGGTTGGCAAAGTGCTCACCATCCCTTAGCCGCAATCGTCTTTCGGAAAAAATCATCAGGGTGGTGGAAACCCTTTTCCTTAATAAAAGAACGGTTCTTGCAGATGGTGCCGAACCGATCGGAGCACCCTCGTTAGCAGGCAGCGTGACATCAAAATTGAGAGGTTGGGTCTCAAGCGAAGCCCATTTGGTGAGTAACTTATGCCTCTTGCGGACATTGGTGGAAATGTTAGAGCTCTAGAATGATGAACTGGAAATGGCCCCAATTGGCACACCCTGGGTTAATGCAGACAATATGTCGAGCACCTACTGATGCCTTTATGAACACTAGGGTGAATAGGTACGGAGACGTAGACACCATACCTAGGACATATGACAAGAGCCAGGCGGCTCACGAGATCCTGGATGGAGTCTTAGACCTAACAGTTCTTGGTAGACCCTAAGCAGAGGCAAAGACACCTACTAGTGGTGTGGACGGTGCGAGACGGGGGGCCGATGGGGCCCAGTGGGTGTGGAAGGACTGGTGGTGACGGTGTGATCTGCAGTGATGGTGTCGGAGGGGGCTCCCAAAACAATGGCCTCACGGCGGGATGGAAATGGACTCGACAAGATGTGGTGCGAGGGGCGACCGCGAGTCCAGCAGGGTTCGAGCGAGGAGGAGAAAGGTAGGAGCGAAATGGAAGTGGTTTGGCCTTAAGCGAGGCGACGTCGGTGTTAGATTACACGTAGTGGCGTTCAAGGAAATCCGGTAGCGTCGCGGCGTTAGGTCGACATTCGCGACGTTCGGAGAGTGTTAAAAATCAGCGATCGCGGCGTTCGGAAGGTGCAAAACCAGCGTCGCGGTGCGAGTGATCTCCGTCGTGATGTTCGGAGAGGGGTCTAATCAGCGTCGGCGTGCGGAGAAGAGTCAAAGCCGACCGCTGACGTTGAGAGCCATGTCCCTTGACGTCTGAAAGGCTAAGAATGAAATTGATGACCATGGTTTAGGTAGAAACTCCCCTCGTGCGCGTGACTCACGGACTTTTGCGATTGCTCTGCGTGAGCAGTCCTCCCGGTACTTCGATCTCGGGTACATAAAGGAAAATGTCAAAGAAAACTTAGGTTGCCTCCCCGAGAGCGCTATGTTGTATCGTTAGCTCGTGACCTTGAATCGATATACGATATGCTTAGAAAGCGGGAAATGCTACGCATCTCCACTATAGGTACTCACACCCGTGCTTTCGAGGTGGATAGAAATATTCTTACTGTTCATACCCTTGCCCTTCTACGGTGTCTTTAAATGCGAGTAATAAGCTTATCAAAGTTTTTAGCCTTGCACAATCTACGTGTAGTGAAGTTTGGGATATCTTCATTTTGGATCGTTATCTGGATGTTTCGTAAATTTGGAATACATGGAAAGTGATCTACTCTCCTTGGACTCTCAATTTGAGCTCACCTTCTTGCACATTGATTTGAGCTTTTCATTGTAGCCGGGAAAGTGCACATCAAGTATGATGGGGCTAGTCGTCTTCCTCCATGTCGAATGACAAAGTCTGTGGAAGGGCAATTTACCAACTTTTACTAGGACATTTCGATTATACCCAGAGAGGATGTTGGTAGGTTTGTCTATGAGTTGCAAGGCGATTGTGGTCGATTTAGTTTCCCCCGGCTAGCCTTTTAAACATCGAGCGGCATCAAATTGATCTTTGGCTCCCGAGTCACCTGGGGGCTTTTCTAGATGCGGTTCCTAGAGAACGGTATAGCAAAGCTACCCGGATCTTGAAGTTTTGGGGGAAGTTTCTTTTGCAGGATGGCACTGCATTCCTCAGTTAAGGCGATGGTCCCATATTCCTCCAACTTCTTCTTACTCGCCAAGATCCTTTTCATGAATTTCACGTAACTTGGCATATTCTCCAGTGCCTCCAAAAAGGGTATATTAATATGTAGTTTCTTGAAGATGTCAAGAAACTTTGCAAGCTACTTCTACAACACCTTTCTTCAGCCTCGAGGATCACGGAGTTAGTATAGCCGGAGGTTCATCTGTTTTTGTCTGTTTCTTGGTTTCTTCCTTGATTTTATTATCCTTGACTACTCTCGTATCTCGGGGTTGCTCATCTTGCATCTGGTCTTTCGGGATGCTTTGGCCTTGCTCATTAATTTTCAGTTTTCTTACCGCTAGTTGCGGCTCCGGAATTTCCAACTCTTTTCCACTCCTTAGAGTGATGGCCTTGCAGTACTCTTTCCCTTCTCCTCCTAAGTTTACCTACAGATTGCTTGGTAAGCGAACCTGTTGCCTTTCGTCAATGGGCGGCCATTTGACTATCTGACCTCCAAGCTTCTCAACTGTGCTGCTTGATTGTTTAATTGGGTGGCTGATAGCATGTCGCCTTCTTCTCATTCATAAAGGCAGTAATGTGAGTGGAAGCATACGTGCAAGGGCTTGTTCTAGAATCACCTTTTTCTCGGGAGGTGGTTCACTCACTAAAGGTGGTGTATTATTCTGATTGTTCCTCTATCCATACCTTAGCAGTGATGATGGTTTTGATTGTTCAGCCACCCTTGGCTTTGATTTTAGTTTGATAGTTGTTTCCCCCTTGCATCGCATTCTTTATGATTGGTTACGATTGAACCTTGACACATCTTGAGCACATTCTGATTTGGTTTCAGTGACACTGCATGCTGTTGTCTTTGTCCTCCCTGAATTCTGACTCCATTGGGTTAATTCTGTATGGCGTCGCGATTCCTTGATGTCAGTTAAGCTGTAGTCGGTGTGCAACATGATTAACAGTTGTTGAGAACCTCGTCGTACCATGGCTTTCTTGAATTAATAGTCTTCTCCCTAGGCCAACGATTGTATTGTTCGCGGCATCTTCGAATTTCATAAGCAGTCGTGGTTTTCTTCATTAGTGCTCCTCAATGGCATCAATCAACTGTTCTAGTTGCATTCCTCGGACCATTATAAGAAAGTATGGTTTTTGCATCCATCTAGTTAGTCACGTGATGTGGGCACTTTTCGAGTGGTTAAGTGAAATCTGTCATGCCTCTGCGAGGTTCTCTCCCTCACAGTTGTCGAGTGTTGATCTCTTGCCTGAGGTTGTGCGATTTTAGTGGGAAGAACTTGGTGAAATTTACGCCACTCGTCGTTCCATGAAGTAATGGAATCAGGTGACTTGTTAACCAATGCTTGGCTCCTATCACCTAGTGAGAGTGGGAACAATCTCGACCTAAGTGGCTCTTGATGGCCCGTTTATTGCTTGATCGTGTCGCCGGATGCCCGGGGAAGTTGGTCGGTCACATGTTTGGATTCTGTAGGGTGAAGATCCATGAAATAAGATGTTCTTAAGCATACGCCAATGTTCTTGACTGGCTCGAAGTTGTTTGCACCGAATCGGTGGTCTTCGGGGATAGTTGTGCGAACAGAGCGTAGACGGTGGGGCAAACTCTTCTAGCAACATAAATGGATCATACGGTTGTATAAGCGGCATGGAGTGTGATTATACAGTGTTATTCCCATTTCGACCCCTATGTGGCTCGTTTTGCTCAATGCTAAGATCCTGCTCTTCGTTGTTCTCCATGATTGCTAGATTTCTAGTCTGTTCCATTCTCTGTTCTCGGCGTATTCCGTGCCAAAGTTCTTTGGCTCAAGGGATCAGACAAATGTTAGTCAATCGATCCAGGTATTAGCATGCGCTCATTGAAACCTTAGTATGATCACACCGCAAAGCAAGAAGACCCTGACTTATCAACACTTGCAAAAATAAATGAAAAAAATTCTAGCTTAATATCTAATGGCTTTAATCTCTATATCATTCTAAACCTATCCCCGGCAACGGCGCCAAAAACTTGATAGGCTTAAAGCATGATGTGTATATATGTACGCCTATGTGCGCAAGTGCACGCGTCGCCTCAAGTAATATAGTGTACCTTTGGTACGGATATCGATCCACGGGGATAAGTGTTGTTGAGTACAAAGATTGACTTTTGAATATTATCTGGTTATAAATGTTGTGTGAAAGAGTACTAGCGTCTGAATTTAAACTAAACTAACTGATCTGAATGAATTACTATGTAATGGAGACTAGGGTTATGTCTCCCCCTGCCACTTTCGATGGATTATTTCTTAAAGATGATATTATTCAATTTATTTATGATTTATTGATGGCTAGGTGATCTTGCCTACGAAATACCCTCTCTCGAGGTGTATCCGCCTATCTCGCTAGTAAAGTTGAGTGTATCTCTACCCCAACTCGATACTCTGAAATGCTTAAATGTTACAGCCTTAATTGCCACCTTCGGGATCGGAATATCTGTTGCAGATCAATGAAGGAAGCTTCTCTCTCGGATCCTTTGGGTATCCTCATCTCTCGAATCTCGGATCCCCAGTATAGTCACGCTAATGTTGGCGGACATCACCATGTAAAATGATTCACGGATATATGATGCTAACAAATTATAAGCATTATTAATATAAAATACTAATCTTTAATCCATGCAAATGTGACAGGGTTCAACAACACCCTAGGTATAAATCTAGAACATACTGAACGAGAAAACACAAATAGTTAATCTATAAAACATCAGTCTTTTTGTCCGAAAAGAAGAAGATACAAAAATGATCGCTCTTCTCCAAAGTCTAAGTCCTGCTGCTGTGATTTCCGTGCCCTAGTTCGTACGTTCCTTGACCTCCGATCCTCCTTTGAATTATGGTCCCCTTTTTGCTTTTAATGATTGAGAGGCATAACTCGCGCTGACGTCGCGACTTTGCAACGTCGCGACGTTGAGAGCGTCGTGGCGTTGGGGCGTCAGCGGCGTTGGGGCGTGGCGACTTTGCAACGTCGTGGGTTGAATGTCGCGGCGTAAGGCGTCGCGGTGCAGCTTGTTGACTTCTATAAATGTGACGGCGTCGTAGCGTTGGGCGTCTGGCGATAAGGCGTCGCTGACGTTCCAGCCATCTTTATGCATTGCCTCCCTACGCTCCCGAAATGCTTCCAGCGCCCTTTTTCACTGCGTTTCACATCATCGCACAAATCCCAGCTATCGGGCTACAAAAATCGTATTTAAACATAAAATAAGCGCCAAAAGCGTAAAGGCGGAGACCGCAGGTATGGCTTTTGAATATTTCAGCCACTCATCAAAGGGCACACCAACTTTGAGATACTAGCTCTGCATTATCTTGCATAACATGTAAGAAAAGGCAATAAATATTTAACATAATAAACTCGAAAAATTAGATCTTTAGTGAAATGTCATAATCAAGAAGTTTATTTTCCTTTTTGGTTCTAGCGTTATATCCATGGCCTTAATCTTTAAGGTCATAGAAAATGTAAATATGCACTTCACGATTCATACAAAATTTTGAACAAATTGGACATTTAATGCGAGACAAAAGTTCGAGGATTCTAGTTCATCATTCCTGAATCTCCACTTTCATTTAAGGAAGTTAATTAAGTTCCGCCATGTGGTAGTGAATCCTAGTAAATGAGATCTGCCAACAAATTGTTGCCGTAAATCCTGCAGCACAAATTATAAATCTAAACAATGCTGGCTTAAACATATATATTTTGAGTCCCAGTTAAAAGTTATCACATTCAGAGTATTTCTCAAGTTTCTAGTGCCATGATATACCTTGACATACCTTGTATCCCAAATCCTCATTCTCTTTAGTAAGGCTCAATTCGATCTTCCACGGCTTTCATGGATTCCAAACGGTGTTTGAGGGGAAGGCTTAGTTCCTTCTTGCTTTCCACCATTCTTTAGCATGAGAAGTAAGCCTTTCCCTTCTAACATGGTTTGTAATCTGTGGGTACTTGAGGTTGGATCTTAACAATTGATCAACTTAAGAGGAATGGATGGATAATACCTAATTGATGTTACATGTTAAAAAATAAAAAACTTGGATTTAGAGTGCATCCTGGAAACAACTTGTTTTCTCTCTTAACATGCTGCACCTTTTACTAAGGCTTCTTTGATATACATTCACAATTTTCCTATCACGGGGCCAAAGGGTGTGAGGCTCGATACTCCTATCCATACCAATGCATACAATAATACAATTTTTATCTAGTAAGGAGACAAGCTGAGACAACAAAATAGAAGAATATCATCTCTAGATACTATGGTGTAAAATAAGTTATTTTGCTTATCTTACCAATGCAAAATTATAAATGAAACAAACCAAAATGTAATGGGTATACAATGGCTTATTCTTTTTTCTTTTCTTTTTTCTTTTCTTTTTTTTTTCAGAATCAAGCTATTACTAAAGGCTTCTCTTTAAGACAAATATATAAAACTAAAATCTATTTGTTTTCACTGATATAGAAAAAAATCCATGAGAAAATATTTACCATTCAACTTTGCATCGAGCCTTTGTATAGTCTACGATCAAATTTGGATATTCGCCGACTACGGAGCGAGAATGCTTTCCTTGAAGGACAAAATACAACTTAATCTCTTTCACACACTTCCCACGGTTACCTTGAGATTCCTGCGCACGGCTAAATGATCTGAGAGCAGGGAGTGAAGTGTAGCAAAAGCATTTTGCTTGGATACTTGACCCTCCCGTTTCCCATTACGGCATTCACTGCCGAAAGATCCACGGTAACCACGAAACATGAGATGCACATCTACTATACTTATTGAACAAACAAAAACTCCAAATTTTGTCTTATAAATCAAAGTCGTCGTATGGACTAAACACGATTCTAAAAACCAATGAAAAGGAAAGCCGGATAAATTCGGCAGGTGGTGATTGACTCACCAAGCGATACAGCTGAGTAACTAGCTACGGGGATAATGATGCAATTTGTTAACAAGAGATTCCTTGTTAAATGCATAAGGATCTTAATCAGGGTAAATGGTAGAATTTCATAATGTCCTCCATCTGTGCCTAGACATCATCAGAAGCTTGGATGGTAATTGTTCTTAATTCCTGTAAACCCATAATTACTCAACTATAACTATGAATGCCTATAGATCCATGGTCATGCCATTCCTTAATTGTTTGTGTGGTAAAAGCAAGAATAAAAAGTGAAGATATAACCACAGTAAGAAGGCAATTGAGACTACATCACATAAATGCACAAGCTGTCTCATGCGATATACAAATCATGGGGAAATGAGCCTTTCTAATGCGAAATCATACAATACACCAACAAAAGTGTAAAATAAGAGGAGAAACTAATTTGGTTTTGCAAATAGAGAGCGAAGCAATGAATAGGCTAGCTAAATTTGCCGTCTCACATTAGATTCGATTGAGCTCGTTAAATAAGTAGAATTGACATAAAAACCACAAAATCAAATGCCAAAAAAAACGCACTTCAATTTTCCAACAAGTGCTTACCAACAAAAAAAAAAAAAAACCAAATGTATATACATGTGGTAGTAAGGTCTTACCACACAAGTTTGGGTGGAAACTATAGATCACCTTGATATCACCTTTGCTCACTTTGCATTTAGGTTTGTGTGGCGGAAAAGAAATGCTCAATTTCTAAGGTTAAGCAAGAGCACCAATGATGCTACGAGGCACCAATTTAGTTCTATTTATCATTTGGGAATCTTCTGAAACATTCAAGGACATTCCTCTCGATTACTATTCGACTCAGATGTCGATTGGTGTGAAAATCGAGAATGGCTTGGATAGCAAAGAGAGGAGCTATGATTTCACCTATTTTTAAGAGTTCGGTCAGACCCTATGGGTGGCAAGTTTGCTTTATGTTAGCGCGAAATCCCATGTGATACTATATCAATGCACGGTCTCGTCGGCATATTGGAGGGTTCTTACTTTATCCTTCGATTTTTTTTAATTTGTGTAAAATGTGGAAGGATTTCTCGAGTTGAGGGGAAAGAAGTAGTCTCCTTATAAACCCGCGAAAGAGTGAAAGAATGCATTCATACATCAATTCCAAGTTACCAAATTGGAAAGTGAGATGTATGAACTAGGTGAAGGCTTTTCTAGATCACTGGATTTGTGGGGGTGACATGGACGATATCAAAGGTTGCCAACTTCCGCCTTCAAAAAAGCGAACAACAAAGCCACCTGCACCACGAGGGGAACAAATGACACTATTACGTGTACACCTCCCGAGAGAAAACAATGTGAGGATTATCTTGTTGAAATATCTTTGCGGGAACTACGGGAATGATGCCATTATACGTGAGGATCACCAAAAAAAATTAATCCCGAGTCAAAGGAACAAACCGACATATATAAGCTAACAAAGATTAAAAAAATTCAATAATAAGTTGCTCCAAGTGCGGAGTTAAAATTGTGTTTTCCATCACAAGCACAAAGTAAAATAATCCAAAACTGAAAGGATAGGGGAAAGTAATTGCCTGTTTAGTAAGTACAAATATGACATCAAAATAATCGATGATAATACCAATAGTTTGTTAATATATCTGTATATTGCCGATTCTTTGGTAAAATATCTGTATAATACCAACTTATTGGCGAAACAAAGGAAAACTTTAAAGGAATTTTAAAGGAGATCATGACCCTTTTTTTTTTTTTGATAGGGGATATTGAGCCACATGTTATGTCAAGTCATCCAATGCACGATAAATCAAACAATGCTTCAACGATTTATCCAGATGCTTTCTTCCTTATTTACATCTAATTTGAACATCCCAAACAACCTTACTGAATCATGATCAAGTATCTAGTTCTAAAGAGCAGAGCCCACGTCCTTAAGGGTGGATTGAATTGGTATTAAACATGACCAACTCACTAAAGATGCGGTTCTACCTAGTTCCTGCATCAAACCAATACATGTAATAGTACTAGGCACGAATAGCCACAAAGCAAACACCACTTGAATAGTTCAATTTGTTGTTTATTTAAATAACCTTAGTTTTTAAACACTTCAAGTAATACTTGGAAGAATCGTGCTTAGCAAGAAAACCTATCCTCACACTAAGCCTTCACTAAATGTGATGTATACTACAAAAGGAAAATAGAAGCTGAGAAGAAATAAAGAATGTTTGGGCACATGATAGAAACCATCGAGGAATCACGATTACACATCGATTTTAAAACCACCATGGTTCAAAACATGTAATCAAACAATCAGTTCTCTTTATCTTTTTAAAAAAATAAGTTAAAAAATGGCACAGTGCTTCTAGGTGATTTTAAGTCGAGGAGCGATTTTTGTTTTAACTTTGGTCTGGCCTTAAAATTTTGGTTCCGACAGTATTGAGACGGACCATGTGCCTTAGGAAACTAAAGCTCCTGACCACGGGATCTTGAATTTGATTTTAATGATCCACGTAGCAAGGTGCATCTTGCTTCTTAGGAATACAAATGCCATTATTATTTGTGCCATTTCGACAACAACAAAGAAGGAGTATGATGGTGGTCTGGTAAAAGGAGGGTGTCGTTAGGCTGACCTTTAGCGATAGAAGGAATTATGAAAGTTGGGAGGATAGCATGTTGGTAAAATTCGACCCGAATTTTTGGGATTCTGTTAGGGTTTGAGACCAGTTGTTGACCTCATCTTTGCCAAATGGTGAAAAACCATAATAAGGGCCCGAGGCCGGAATGAGGCCTTGATATCTAGGTGTGAGCGGGAACTAAAGAAATTGGAGTGCACGATAAACTACAGGACGAAAGAAATTAGGAAAAGTGTAAGCGAGAGACAGGGGAGATTTCTTGTTAAAGTTAGGATGAAGATCAAAATCTTATCGTGGAAATGTGAGGAGGTGAATAATCACGAGAAGAAAGTGATCAAGTAGTTTATCAGGGATCAACGGGTGGACTTGGTGTGCCTGCAGGAAACAAAAGTTCAAAATATGAACCTTCAGATGGCACGAGGCTAGGGCGGGGGATTCTCAGTGGGTTTTACGTGATCTTCGAGTCTGCTGGAGCATCACATTGATGTAGGATAAAAGAATTTTGGAGTCGTGAGGAACGGTGTGCGGATTTTTATTGCCTCCTGCTCTTTCTGAAATGTGGAGGATGGATTTCAATGGATCACGAGGGTTTATGGTCGGTTGCCCGACTTAAGGAAATATGTAGCGGAAAGCAGATTGATGAGAGTTATGGGCTGAATGCTTGAGGTGTAACGGGGTGGAAGAGACTCACTCGGTATGCCATTTCGCTTTTGTCCTTGGCTGACTGGGGGTGAGAGAGCGGACTTGCCATTCTGGGGCCTTTTACGTGGGTGGGGGCATCGATGGCTGATGTCTAGGATTGACAGGTTCTTAGTCTCGGGGGACTGGGAGAGAGTTATTTTAATTAGGATCTGCCCGAGTCTCAGCCTAAAACCAGTTGGGACCACTTCCTATCACCTCTTAGATGGAGGGAGTGTCGGTCAGGACCCTCCCCTTTAGTTTTTGAAAATATGGTTGAAAATTTGAGGGGCTTTAAAGATCTCATAAAGTGTGAGTGCGAGGGCTTGGCTTTAAAGGTGCGCAGTTTCATCTTGTTTGAAAATTTGAAGGTTTAAAAGCTGACTAAGGTGTGGAACAAAAGGTTTTTTTAAACGTGTGGGTGCTAGAAAGTGAGGCCACATGTGGGAGTGGGATCTTCGGGATAACGTGGAAAAGGATAGGGAGCTGTCTTTAGAAGAATCTGAGGAGAGAGGCTAACGAGGATAGTATAGAAGATGGTCTTTCATTAGAGGAGGCCTCATTGGAACAAAAATTCGAGTATGGCTTAAAGGGGATGAAACACGGCTTTTCCATAAAATATAGGCTAGCATAGAAGGGAGGAATGCAATAAACAAAATTAAAATTAATGGTAGTGGCTCATGCAGAAGATGTTGTCATTCGAGAAGGGGATTGTAGACGAGTTTAAAGGCCAACTGTCGGATCTAAAGATTTGGCGTCTGCTGCGAGTCTTCCTTGGGCCAGAGCTAAGGCAGAGGATCTTTGCAGCGATTTAAGTCAGGTTTTAAAGGAGAGTCTCTGACCATTGCCGGTCTCAATGGTGAAAGGCCCCGAGTAGGACGGTTTCAAATCTCTTTTGGTCCTTTTCTTTGGGAGTTTTTAAAGACGAAGTTATGGAGTCTTGAGGAATTCTATGAGGAAAGAAGAAATTTGTGAGGAAGTTTAAATGCTACCTTCACAGTGTTTAGTTGGAAATGTAGAGGATGTGAGGATTACAGGCCCATTAGTGTAGGAAGCATATAAGATCCTCGCGAGGAATGGCACAGCAAATGGGTGAGAAGGGTGTTAGACGAAGTGATCTCCATCCCAGAAATGCCTTTGTCGAAGGAGGCAAATCCTTGATATTGCATAATCGCGAATGGGCGGTGGATTCCATGTTGAGGAAGGAACTGATGGCGGGTGGCTATCACAAATTTAGACATTGAGGCTTATGATCGTATAAATTGGGAATTGTGTGCTCTAGAGTCATGTGAGAAGGAATGGGTTTTAGCCCGAAGATGGCTATCTTGGATCTCTTGGTGTATGTCTCTTCCTTCTTTTTGCAGTCACTTATCAATGGGGTTTGCGGGCTTTCTCAGGAAATAAGGGGATCAGTGAAAGGGACCCTATCCCGATAATCTCTTTATCTTGGGAATGGATATCTTAGCGATTGGTAAACAAAGGGAATTTGTGGAAGGAATTTCTTGTCTGGATGCAAAATTGGTAGTCTTTAGAGAGGAGGAGGAAATTTAGGAGTGTCACACCTTCTCTATACGGATGATACCACATTGTTCTATAAAGATAATCTTGACCAATTAGCTTATTTAAGATGGTTTGATGTGGTTTGAGGCCTCTCGAGTGAAAATCAACTTGAAATAAAAGCGAGATTTTCCCACATTGGAGGCGGGAGAATATTGGGAGTCAGCGGCGCGGAGTTAGGTTGCGGGGCGGCTGCCATTTGCCTCTCACTACGTGTTGGAGCCTCCTGAGAGACTCACTTGCCAAGTCGATCGGGATTGGGATACCATTGAGAAGGTTGAGAGAGGAGACCCCAGCCCGGTTTAGGCGTAATATATCTCAGAAAGGGAAGAGTTACAACGTCGGAAGAACTCACACCCAGAATCTCCCTATCTATTTTAAGTCGCTTTTGGGATCCAGACTCTTGTGTGCAGAGCTAGAAAAAATCAGGAAGGGACTTTACGTAGGAGGGGGCTGGAAAAAGCCTCATTTGGTGGGGATTGGGCCACTTGGGTGTGTACGGATAAGGTTAGCGGCTTAGGGGTCGGGAAGGCTTACCTGAAGCTAAACAAAGCCTTGTTAGGAAAGTGGCTTTGGCGTTTCGCAAACGAAAGGAATTCTTTATGGAGGAAGACTATTAGAAGCAAATTTAGAATCGCGGGGATGGTGCTTTCGGGGAAGTTAGGAGCAGTTTGGGGTGGGGCTTATGGAAAGAAATTAGGAAAGGTTGGGATTTGGAGTGCGGCAAATGCAAATTTGTGGTTGGTGATGAGCGCGGGGAATCGGGTTTTGGAAAGATGTTTGGGGTAGGAGGCTTTGTGCATAACGTTCCAGATGTTGTTTAGCTTGGAAGTTCGAAAGATGCGATGATTAGGAGATTTGGGGATGTGCTTGAGGCGAAGGTGGTTGGACCTCGGTTTAGGGCCATTGATGGTAGGAAGTGATGGAGGTGGTGAGTTTTTATGAGATGACCATCCACGGAGAGTGGTCTCAAACGGGGAAGACAATTTAGTCTTAAAAGTGCGCCAGCGTTTATTCGATGAAGCTCTTGTGAGGTTTTGAATCGCCACTTGAAGAGCTAGAGACAAGACCTTTCACGCCTTATCAGGTTTGGAACACTATGGTCCTTAAAGGTTGGGCTTCTTTGTAGGAGCGTCTTGGGGGTAAGGTGATGACTCTAGACCAACTCAAAAAGAGAGGAAGATCCTTAGCCAACAGATGCTACCTTTGTGAAGAGGAGGAGGAAATCCTAAACCATCTTCTAGTTCACTGTTCGAAGGCCAGAATGCTTTGGGAGCTTATTTTAGCTATAGCGGGGTTTGGATGGGTCTTCCGCTCTCGGTCTGACCCGAGGTCCTTCTAGCTTGGCAAGGGAACAAATGTCTGGGCAGAAGCGTAAGAAAGTTTGGAGGAGTTGTGCCTGCATTGCCTCTTAAGGCGGTGTGGTGTGAGAGAAATAGAGTGGTCTTCGATAATGAGACCTTCTCTATTTATAGATTAAAGAATTCTTTCATTTGTAGCTTCTGGTCTTGGGTCAACGTGTCTAGTAGGGATAGAGACATAAGTATTTTGGAATTTTTAACTTGGATGGGGTATAGGTAATTGTTTTTGGGTTTGGGGATTTTTTCTTCATGTTTTTGGTCCTTCTCCGGGCTATGCCTTTTATACTCAGGTGTACTTTTGGGCAACTTTACTGTTTTTTGTGATCAATGCATGTTTCTTTATCCATAAAAAAAATATATATATATATCATAATCTCGGTCCCTTTTTTTGTACCAATTTGATAGAATATGTAGAAAACAAGAAATAACAGACCCTTCCATTAAATTTGGATTTAACAAAGGCCTCTCAGTCATCCAAAATAGAGTAGGGTAAAAAATAGGGGAATAGCACCGAGACCTTCTACTATAGAAAGATTTTTCCCATGTTATACCTAACAATGCAAAATAGATCGATCAAAGTCCTGGAGTGCAAAGCATTGATCAAAACCTAAACATTTTAAGAAGGCTTGAGGAGGCCGGCTCATCTACTGCCTACTGAGCCATTACTACCTTGAAACACACTAACATCCTATTTATAGACCTCACTTCATATAATAAAGGATAGTTTTGGAAGAAATCAAGCTCAAGGGACGAAATATGAAGGGATCAAGGAAAAAAACCCTAAAAACATTGCATGAAAACTCCCAAAGTACATTATATCATCTACTATCACACTTAAAATAGAGAATCGAGATAGATTACTATCTACTATCACGTACTTCTATTTCCCATTAATCTAATCATATTGTCTCCACGATTGTCCTGCGTTTGATGGATTTGGAAAGAAATTTGCAAGGTATTTCCAAATGGGAGAAATTTCCATAAATATCGGTAATTTCGGTTTAGTTGGAAGAGGAACAAAATGTACGGATTGAAGCGAGGAGTTGTTTTTGGCAAAATTTCAATAAATGTTCTCAAATGAAGGAACATTTTGGAAATTTTCAGTTAATGCAAATAAAATGGAAGAAAAACGAGAAAATAAATCTGAAAAATAGGAAAAAATCGTACCAGTTTAGGCGGCTGGGAGGAATTCTGCGTGCCGAGAGAGTGCGAGTAAGCCCATTTCTTCTTATATTTAATTTCTTCTTCTTCTTATTTAGCTGCTGTTTAACTTCTTATTTATTTCTTCTTCATGTTGTATTTGCAGCGTGAGGGTTAGGGCGCGGAGAAGAGAGAGGATGAAGGAAGGAAGCGGTGGTAGTTGTATTTACTTTTAAACGTTGATTTTTTTTTTCTTTTTTTTTATATATATTTTTTATATCTATAGTTATAATCTGATAAGCGCCATCGAGTTGAGGAAATGCAGGGCTCCTTCCTTCCTATGCTCTCACAGGCTTGACATTGAGGCTTGAAGCGTTCTACTCAGATATAATCTGATAAATTGTCCCCCTTAGACTCGAGCCCCTCATTTCCCTATGCTCTACTATTAGAAAACATTAGACGTTCTACGAATTATAATGTAGTAATTTGTATTTTGGGACATTTCGAATCTATACCTTACCTTTTTTTATCGAGTACTCTACCCAGGGTTACAATGTAGTATACTATCCATTGAGACTCGAACCCGGGGCTCCCCCCTTCCTAATCCCAACCTATTTGAAAATCGAGTGCTCTACCCAATTATAATGCTTATTAATCTATCTTTTGGGGACTTGAACTTATACCTACTTATTTGAGAAATGTTGATCGCTCTACCCGGTTACAATGTAGTAAACTATTTCCTATGACTAACGGGAAACTCCTTCCTTCCTAATCCCTACCTCTTTGAAACATTAGGCAACATGCCCGGATTCTGATATAGTAATTTATCTCTTTGGACTCGAATCTATTTGAAATGTTTAGCGCTCACACCTAGATTATAATGTAGTAAACTATCCCCAGTCTCAAGGCCCCTCCCTTCCTTATACCATACCTATTTGAAACATTAAAGCGTTCTACCAAGTTTACAATTTAGTAAATTGTTTATTGGGACTTGAACCTATCTTTACCTATTCAAAGCGTTGAGCATTTACCTAGATTATAATATAATAAACCGTCCCCTAGGACTCGAACCCATGACTCCTCCCTTCTTAAGCCCTATCTATTTGAAACATTAAGTGCTCTACTCAATTACAATGTGATAAAAGCATCCTACGTGTCGAACACTAAGACTCTTCCCTTTAAAAGCCCTACCTATTTGGGAACATTGAGCACTGCCCGATTCTGATATACTAAACTATCCCTAGAAGACTCGAACTCGAGGCCCTCGTTTCTTTATGTCCTATATGTTTGAAATGTTGATTAAACTTTACCCACATAGGCTAGACATGATGAGTCATTTGATTTTTAATATATTATAGTTTTAAGATAGTAAATTATCTCTATTGGATGAACACGAGACTCGTGCTTTTGTGAAGATAGACTAATTTGGGTTTTTACAAAAAGTATTAGATTAATGTATTTTAATATATATTTTTAAATGTATTATTTTGAGGAAAAAACTCTATGTTCCATGACGGTGAATTTTTTGAAATTATTTGTGTATGTAAGTCTCCTTTCTTCAGTGAACACCCGAACTTCATGGGGGCTTTTAACCTCATATCGGGCGCGAATAGTGCTCTCATCTCCTACATTGTAAGAATGGCATCTTTTGCTGCTTGCACCGACATCTTCTTCCGCCTCCACCTTCCGCTCATCTCCGCTTCTCCCAAATGCGTCCATCCATTTCATCCACTATCACCTGGCTAAGCACCATTGCGTCATCCATAGCGGTCGATTTATTTCGTTTTCTCATTTCCTCGCTTGATTTTGGATTATCTGGTTTGTCTTATACGAGGTTTTGTGATTGATGGCTTCTCTGATGTTCTTAATTTTTGTTTAGTTGTTTTTCTTAGCGATAGCCAGATTTACTTTCATAGTGATGGAGTGCGTATTCCAATGTTAGGATTTGGCGAGTGGTGTTCTGCGGTCTGAGTTTGGGGATCGTGGCTCGTTTGTGTTGCATGGTTGTTCGGCATTTGATGGGATCTCTTACGGTGAAGGTCTTCGGCAGCGGTGGTCGGTTCTACATTCCCTACCTCTTTACGTTTCGTTTCTTACACTTTATGCTTACTGATTTCATGACACCCACCTTTGCTTTACAATGCATTTTAAATTTCAGCTAGTCAACACACAGTACAAAGTATGTATCTTGAAGTACCTTTAAACGCGGTTATTTTGGGGAAAGTTGAAACATGTTTCAGTTTCAAGTAGCCCTGAAGCATATCCAAAAAATTCATAAAAAAGAAGGAATGACCATGCCCAAGAGCTCTAACGTGCTATCGTAGACCAAATAGGGCTGAATTCGGCTACGGGTCACGGTATTTGCATTGTATCATTTATTCCTGTCTTTGACCTTAACCCTTTATGAAATTAGAAACTATTGCTATTGGTCTAAGCTATGAAAGGGAAGAAGGGAAAGAAAAGGTAGCGAGTAAAAAATAAAAGTGACCAGGGAAATGTTTTCTACCCTTTTTCTTCAATTATTCTCACATCTTCTTTGACCAAAACAAGGAAGATTCAAATTTCTATTCCCTCTAGACTTTTCATGATTTCTTTCTTTCCTTCTTTTGATCTTTCCAAATTCATGTCGGGAGCGAAAACAAAATGCTCAGGATTTGCGAAAACTTTTTAAAAATAAAAATTTCTTAGGGTATTAAGTCTTAGTTTTAGTTTAGCTTCTTATTTTTTTCTCTTTTGGTTTTTGTTTTTAAAGCTTAGTTAAGCATGAGATATCTTGCATTAGGATTATTTTGTATTTTATATATAACACCTTTAGTTGTTCTTTTTAATGCTTATTTGATTGGTCTCATTGTCAAAATTTGATTACAATACTATTTTCACTCGAAAGGTTCTTAGTACCAGTTTAATGAGGTTGTAGTGAAGGCTGCTTGTTAGAGGGCTTTGGAAACTTTCAAGAGATATTCGATTAAAGAGAAGACATAGATGTGGTGATTACCTCTTTATAGATGAACATTCTTGTTCTTTGTTATTGGTGCCTGTGGATGTGTATATTTGTGTTGTCTATTTTTATTATCACTATTTTTACTGTTGCATTGAATGTTCTTCTTAACGATTTTATTAGGCATGTTGAAAGGATTTTGGTTTTCATTGTTACGAAACACGTGATGGGTGATTGTTTGGGATCGATTCATTGGTAGACCTTTAGACAATAGCAGAGAAAAAGTGCAAAGGATTTCATATCTTCGATATTTAAACTTTCTGGAATCTTAATTTCGTGACTCGTTTTAGGAAGCTTTTATATCATTTTTGTTGTTTTTCTCGGGTTGTGTGAGTTCTGGAAGTTTTGAAGTTGGTGTTGTTCTTTGAAAGGCTTGAAGTCTGAAATATCAAGCAATTTTGTGTATTGGGCGTAGATATAATCTGTCTATTCTGAATCTATTGGGATTTTCTACTTTCTTTGAAATGCTTTTCTTTTATTATTTAGTCATGTTGGTTATTTACCCCCTTTATTTTTGCATATGCATGGAATGTATGGATTCGTCGATCTATTCTTTGGTGATACAGCCCAATACGAGATACGCTTGATAGATCATACGGAGTTAATATATTTCTTCTCTTGATTCGGTAACTTACTATCAAATGAGCGCCATACTTTGTACATCTGCAGTTCATGACATTATAAAATGTCCACAAATCTAGTCATGAGTTGGTGACATAACGCGAAATCTTGTGCTTACGGTTAATTATATTCCCGACTCCGTTCTCTTGAGTCATGCGGTTATGATGCTAGCTCATCATGCATATAGTCGTCCCGGACACAAAATAAAATGGGTTTGTTTGGTAGCCTTCATGGCGAGAGAACATTAATCATTTTAGTCGGGCTTCTCATTTAGAGCACAGTCATATTAAATTCTTCCTATCTGGCAATAGCGTATGTTTTGAGGCTCACATGTGTTGTACTTACATTTATTTCCTCTTATAAAATTGTCTTGATTGAATTTACTTTCTCCTGAATTATTTTCTCTAGGATCTCTATCATGTATTATTTTAAATCAATGTTTCCTTGTCATTTCTTGCTTTAGTTAACACATTACCGGTATGATTGTTTGAAACAAGGTCTTCTTACAATTTCAATGCATCTTTGTTGTGATTATCACATCTATTGTCTCTCACCTTCACATTGCATGTGGACGGGGTGTTTTTATTTTTATTTTTGTTTTTCTCTACTCTTTGATGAGCCTTGTTTTTCATGTTGGCGACACTAATCTATAGACCCATCATCGTTGTTTGATAGATAAGAGGTGATACTTCCTTATGATCTTTGACTTGCTAGTCAGTGACTTACAGGCTACTCTAAGGCTGATCTGAGATTAGGTGCAATATTCAATTGAGTGTTGTTAGCAAAATTATTTTCTTGACCTTCACATGGCAATGGATGTCGATTCAAAATACACTGTCCAGGTTAAGAATATTTTGGCCCCCAGCTTGTTTCATATATGCATGTAATATGTTGATTAAGTGTTGGGTTCTAAATGCATCTCTCCTGCATTTACATTGATATGATAAATTCTTATTTTTAGCGTATACGGATGTTTGACAGCCTATTATGTGACAAACAATATTTAGTGGCTTGATAATTACCGCAGAGAGGATGGAAATAAGCCAATGCTAGGCTGAAAATGTGTTTAGTTTCGGGAAAATTAATTGAAAGGAGTGTAAAAATACTTCGGAATTCATACCATACTAATACAATTTAATTATGACATAGAGTTGCATGTAAGTGAAGATGGTGGATGAGTCCTATAGAAAAATGAAGATGGTGTGTGATGGATAACACATCTCTCCACAACTTTCATCAATAGCCTAGACATGGATGTGGATCTTTAGAATTAGCCTTACCGTGAAGGCGAATCTCATAATGTGTCTTACCTTCCTTGGATTATGGCTTAACATGGGAAAAAACTTGGATAAATGTTACATGCTTATATGATCAAAGAAAAAAAAAAAAACATGAAATAAATTAACCACATTTTCTATTAAAATGCAGGTGTGTGTGTGGAAAAAAGCTGGCGGCTGGGTGTTGCATCGTATTCCTTTTATGATTACTCTGGGCTTTAAATGTGAAGGAAAATGCGGGAATAAAGGCTTGAGGCCAAGTTAAGCCGACCTGGGATAATGTGGAATAATAGAATGATGCATTGCCAAGCCTTATGAAACATCTTTCATTTGTTTGATTGCTAGATGCAGAATGAAAGATAAATAAGAAAAACTTAATTTCTACATCCACACATTTAATTTAGTGATTGGTGGGATGCATCTATATATTCAATTTGAGTTTTTATTTTTAACTTCTTTTTTTAGAAAGAATGCAACTTATTTAAAACCCTAAAATAGGATAATAGTTTATTAACTACTAGATAATGTAACATCATTTGGTACCAAATTTATTACAATATAGGAGGAAAGAGAAGCATGGAATGAATATAAATGGTACAGCAACAATAAGCAAAACATCATTACTAGCTGCGTCCGTACTAGCTCTTGACTTTTGGGAGGTCTGAAGTTGTAGATAGAGATTTGTGATGCGAGACATAAAGTCATAAAGCTTGTGGTGGATGATGAATGGGATTTGAATCCAGGGAGATAGAATGCAAAGCTTGGGGTGGATTTTGAATGGGATTCGGGCCACCGGGAACGGAATCGAGCTTGTGGTGGATGATGGAATGGGATTTGTCCACCCGGAATAGAATCTGAAGCAGGGTGGATTTTGAATGGGATTTAGGCCACCGAAGCAGGAATGAAAGCGCTTGTAGTGGATGATGAATGGGATTTAGTCCATCGGGGCCAAATTAAAATCTTGAGGTGGATTTTGAATGGGATTTGGTACGCGGGAACCAAAAAAGAGCTCAATCTCGACTAGCTAACACATGAGAAGAAGAAGAGAAAGATGGGGTTCCATACAAAATTGGCTTGGGTAATTTGCTCCATGGTGTTTTAGCGAATCTTGCGAATTAGTAACTTCTTGATATATAATTCTTAGAGTATTTTTTTGGGAATGAAAAGTTCTAAGAAGATTATGAAATATCTTGAAATCCAATCTGAAAGAAAAAGAATTACAATTTTGTTATATTCAAATCACCTCTTTTGGAATATGATATTTTTCCTTGAAATTATTACTTAAATGTTAAAATCTAACCTAATAAATTATCTACCTAAGAAAATATAAGTCTACTAATTTAAAAGAGCTATGCATATTTCTTTTCAAAATCAAGGTCATATTTTCTCTTGTATTTCAATATTCAAATTTTACTTATTACAATGACAATAATAGGAAGTGCTCCCTAGAAGTTAGAGGTTGATTCCTTACATCCACTAATTGATAACTCTTCGGAGTTTGTCAGTAAACAAGTAAAGGGTAGGTGGTCGTATTATAGCGGTTCCATCTTGAGAATCATGGCACGCCTTGGTCACTTACTGCCCCACCTCATAAGTATTTGAGCGGCCAGTATTAAAACCACATGGGAACCACGGACAAGGCATTCCCACAAGAAACCCATGTGGGATCTGCCATGACCGTACCAAATAATACAAGTTTTTTTACACATTTGACCAAGTTTGACTAGGTTTGACCTAGTTAGGCTTTTCAGGATGGATATTTGGGTTGACTAAGACACCGTTTAATGGCCTGTTCGTCACGAGTTCATAGACGGAGTTGGGCGTCAAATCCAGGCCATGAGATAAAGAGATTATAGCCCGAGGAGTTCAAATAGCATTATTTTATCGGTGTAGAGTATCTCGGTTTGTACAGCTAAGAAACCTATATAGCCTAGTTTGCGTGCAAATAGAACGTAGCCCAAACACTCATTTTTCGGCACAAAACCACAGAAAAATTCCCCAAAACCTATGGGGCCCGAATTGGGTCGTTTCGACCGTTTTAAGGCAGCTGGTTTTGCGATGGGAAGGCGTTTCCGGCCACCCCCCTTGATGCAGCGCCGACCGTTACGGTGAGGAGGAGCAATGGCGAGCACAATGTGAATTCGGTCAGTAGCGGAGTCGGACATCTGGCCGGATCAGTGTCGTGAATGGCGCTGACCGCCACCTTGGGTCGTCGGATTTTGCCTTTTTCCGGCCATTCAAGGCCGACCCATACCTCCCTCCCCCCATTTTTAGACCCTCGGGCACCATTCTATTTGATGTTTCTCGATTCCTCCGTTTAGAAGATCGTAGCAAGGTTGGCGACGGTCGGTTAAGAGGGATTTTCGACCACCAACTTTTGGACCAAGGTAGAATCTTTGTGTTCTGGTTAAAGTTTTCCATTTTGGGCTATTTAGGGTAATTAGATGGAGTGCCTAATAAACGTTTTCAAATAACAGAATCACAGATACATGATATGTCTTTAATTGTAATGGAAGCCCATTTCACGAAAAATTCTTTTTATAATCTCTTTTTACAACAAGTATTTTATTTTAATCATTTTTTATATTTATATAACTTTTTAAAAGCAAAAATTTTAGAAAAGTATGAAAAGATGTCCAGAAACAGCTTAATTTCTACACGTCACACATTTAATTTAGTAGTGGTGGGATCACATCTATATATTCAATTTGAAGTTTTATTTACCTTCTTTTTTTGAAAAGATACGCAGCTTATTTAAAGCCTAAAATGGATAATAGTTTATTAACTACTAGATGATAACATCATTGTTTACCAAATTTATTACAATATAGGAGAGCATGGAGATAAAATACTTAAATGGTACAATGACAATAAGCAAAGAGCATCATTACCTGGCTCGTCCATTACTGGCTCTTCAGCTTTTAGGAGGAGTCTGAGTTTGTGAATGAGATTTGGGCGCAGGGAGACAAGTCCATAAAGCTTGTGGTGGATGATGAATGGGATTTGGTCCTGGGAATAGAATGCAAAGCTTGGGGTGGATTTTGAATGGATTAGGACACGAGCGAATGAAAAGCTTGTGGTGGATGATGAATGGGATTTGTCCACTAGGAATAGAATGCAAAACTTGGGGTGGATTTTGAATGGTATTTGGGCCACCATGAACATAATGAGAAGCTTGTGGTGGATGATGAATGGGATTTGGTCCATCGGGAATAGAATGCAAATCTTGAGGTGGATTTTGAATGGGATTTGGTCGCAGGGGAACCAAAAAAGGCTCAACGAAATCTCGACTAGCTAAAACAAGAGAAGAAAGAGAAAGATGAAGGTTCCACTTTCAAAATTGGCTTGGATAAATTGCTCCATGATGTTTTGAGTAGCTTGCCGAGTAGTAACTTCTTATTATATAGCATTCTTTAGAGTATTTTTGGGAATGCGAAAAAGTTCTAATAAGATTATGAAATATCTACTTGAAATCCCGATACAAAAGAAGAAGAATTATAATTTTGTTATCTTCAAATCCACCTCTTTTGGAGGCCTGATTTATTTCCTTCGAGTGTTAATTAAATGTTAAAATCTAACCAAATAAATTATCACCTAAAGAAAATATAAAGAAGTCTACTAATTTAAATACACATATTTCTTTTTCAAAATCGAGTCGATTTTTATTTGTATTTGATTATTCAAATTTTTTACTTGTGCAATGACAATAATAAGTATACTCCCCTAGAAGTGAAGTTGAGTTCCCTTACATCACTAATTGGTAACTCACCCAAGGTTTGTCAAATAAACAACAAGTGAGGTGTGTGGTCATATTATAGCAGCCCATCAACTCAAGATTCCTATGCCCGCGCAGCCCATCGTCATTTCCCATCTCATGAAGCGGACCAAGGTGGCTCCATCAGACAAAAACCACACGTAACCCACCGATAGCAGAGTCCCAAACCCATGTGGGATCCCAGAACGAATTCGCACTAAATAATACAAGTTTTTACACATTCACCAAGCTCGACTAAGTTTGACCAAGTTGATTTTTTCAAGGATGGATAATTTTGGGTTTACTAAGACACTATTTCGTAGCTCACCGATACTAGTCATTGGACGGGCCAACGTCAAAATCCGACTAATCCGGATAAAAGTTTCGCCTGTGGAGTTCAAATAGCAAGATTTTATCGCCTGGTCTGCGCCGTCTCGCTTTGTACCTGAAAGTGACCCTAGGCTCTATATAAACCTAGTTTTGCGTGCCAAATAGAACCCTAGCCCCAAAACACTCATTTTCATCACCAAAACCCTAGAAAAATTCCCCAAACCCGTGGATCCCCGACCAAGTTTCGACCTGCCAGCCAACCAAGATTTTATGGTGGAGATGCCCGCCACCCCGTTGATACACGCCGCCGGCCAGTGGAGGAGGAGGACGGCAATAGCGACCTTGCCGCAAAAATTTCACAGCCCAACCGCCGGATGCCCCGGGATCGGGCCTAAACGCGACGGCGGCGCCCACCTGGGTCTCCTGGATCAAGAGCCTCGACCTTGCCCCACCCCGACCCATACCTCCTCCCATTTTTGGACACTAACTCATTCCCGTGGTCCTTTTCTTCATATTCTTCACTCGCTTGAAAGATACGACTTTAAAACAAGTTTTTGCTTCCGACGTTGATCGACTTTTTTGGCCACCACAAGAACTTTGACCAAGGTAAGGGTACACGTGTTCCTGGTCTCTTGGGCTTTCCGTTGATATAAAGTTTCTAAATTTTGGACGTCGTTTGGTTAGTTTTCCATTTTTGGGTCATTTAGGGTAATTACCGACAAGGTTTGAACTGAAATTGGGCACCAACTGGTCAAATTAGGAAAAATTGAAGATGGATTAGTGAAATTGGATATTTTTATGATTTATCGGGGGTTCACTGAGAAATTAGCCTCCTGCAAAAGCCCCAATTTTTGGATATCTAAATATAGGACACAATCAGAGCAATTGGACCTGTCGGAGTCTAATTTAGATAGTTTCATAGTTCTAAAAATTATCCTAAGACATTTGGGGCGTCCCAATGCCTTTGGTTTCGTTAATGGAGCCTAAATGGTATTTTTTTTTTACAAAGATTATTTTGGGACAAAGCTCTCAGTCAGGTCTATCATCAGGGGCAAATAGGGATGGAAGGAGCCAAGTAAAGAAGCCAAGACTAGTCTCTCCCTTTCCACCAACATATCCCAAAGGTCTCTCACTGTCCATTTATGAGATAGAATCCATTCACTCACCTGTGTCGCATAATTCATATAAAACTGGTTCAATGCTAATGCTAATGAGAGAGAATAATTTCATTGGGACCAAGCATTTGAATGAACATGTGATCTGGATCAAGAGACCTCAAAGCTAGGTGCTCTTCCTACTCATCATCGGGCCGAGGCTCCATTTGGAACCTGAAAGTACTAGACTCGTTTGGAATTCGAAAAAAGTACTAAGGAAAAAATGTAGAGAGAATTTTTCGAGGAAAATATAAAATAAGTTTAAACTTAATAAATTAATTTCTATATGTTTTCTTCAAACTCATTTTATTTGTTTCTCTCATTATATAAGAACTAAGAAATTTATATATATGTAAAATTTGAAGAATTTTAATCATATTTGATTTTCTTTATATTTTCCACCGCGGGAACCAAACATGAAAAATAATTTTCCCCATAAAATCTTCTTTCCTTGGTAACCCAAGCTCAATAAAAGAACCTAACTTAAAAGACCGGCCTAATAGATAAGAGAATCACTAAAGCTTAAGTACCATTTCATAATTTCTTGTGGAACCGATATGGGATTGTACCATCTTCCTACTCATGACTGTCATGACTGAAGTAAGGGCCATGGCAGTCATTCATTTTTTTTTTTCCAGTATAGAGTTAACTGAATGGTAAGCCCATTGTTATCTCAAATACAAAATCTTCAATCTATCAAAACACAATTTTGGAACTCCGTGCTAGTGGAAGATCGCAGATGGGTCATTTAAGAAATTGGTCGCGAAGCACAAAATCAAGTAGCAGTTGACTATACTTATATTGGATGGAGATGTCGAGACTAAAATATGAGAAAATAGAAAGAAAAGTGAAAGGAAAAAGAATTTGAAGGAAAATATAACTTAATAAATTAATTTATATGTTTTATTCAAACTCATTTTATTTGTTTATCTCTATAATATAAGGACTAAGAAATTTAAAATATATAAAATTTTGAAGAATTTTCATTATATTTGATTTTCTTTATATATAAATATTTTTTTTTCTTTTTCCTTATAAAACTTATAGAAAGTAATTTTCAATGTATCTCCGGGAATTGACAGGTGCCTACTGTGAAGTTTTGAGAGTAAAAGGCACAAATACCTCTTCCAAAGTCTTTAATGCCTCCACGCCAAATGTGTGGTACGAAATGAAAGGTCTTAATGCCTGTAAAGAAAAATGTACCCATATTAACAAAAAAAGAGTATTATCATTATGGAAACAAAAGATTTAACATTAGAAACATTTTTCAAGCAAACACAAACAGACTGGAATCGCATCCAATTGCAAGTTGGCACTTCGCTCACCTTAACCAATCTGTTTGGATTTGAAAACTTGTGAAAGCATCACAACCATTTTAGAGTAACAGTTGGCTATTCCAGTTGTCAAGCCGGGTAAGGGCATTTATGATATGACCAACAATTGTATATTTTAGAAATAAATGGGATGAACAGAGAAAAACATTGTAAGATTAATGACACAAACAAGTGATTTTTGTCAAAATCCGGGGAACCATAGTTGTTTATAGGTGCTTAAAGCTCAGCGCCACCACTCCTGGCAACACTCGCCTAAGCATTTTCTGTTTTTTTTTTCCTTTTTCTTCTTCTCATTCTTCTTCCATTTTCTTTGTTGTCAAGGCGCAGAGAAGCCCTAGGGCTTTTTTTTTTTTTTTGTACTATCGCTTTGGTCTCATATTTTTTCAAAATATCGTCATATTGATAAGTTATTTTTAACTTATCCAAAATAACATCTACTGAAAGGTACTCTTGAGTCAAAAAGCCTCTAGTGCACCAAAACGACGCCATTTCGCCCAAGATGCCTTATTTTCAAGATTTCAACCTCCAGCCATTCCATCAGTATAATAACTTAACCCCGCCATGTTTCAACTCCAAAAAATCCCTAACCCCTAACCACAGGAGCAATCTCATAGAAGAGGGAGAAGCAAAAAAATCAACAAAAATAGACAAGAAAATGCAAGAAAGTCATATAAAAATAGGAAACAACCATAACAAAAAATATATTTGACATATGGTGCACCTCACTTATAAAGGCCTCGCCTTGCGTGCGCTACGCCCAAGGGCCCAAGAGGCTTTGTTCCTCAAATAACTAGAGTGGGAACGCATTTCTATAGCTTAATCCATCTAGGCATTTCATAAGGTTGCGTTTAAACCAAGCATTTTAATGACTATTGTTCCCACCACACCGCATTGCTGAAGTAGAAAGTTTAAAAAGAAATGGAAGTGAGTCACCGTGGAGGCAAAGCAGTTTTCACCGAATTGTATATTTAATTTCAGGATCTCCTCCAAAAGCACCACAACCCCAATTCCCTGTCACTACACCAACATCATATTGATGTTCCAGAGAGGGGCCGCCCTTTTCTTCAGAATTTCCGATCTGTTCGCCCCCATGTATTCCTTCGTTTGTTCCAACAGAAACATAAGGAGCTTCCTGTAACTATAGGAAAGCAAAAACCATTCCAAACAAGCAAGTTAGCAATGACAAAAGCAGCCATACAATGCACAAAACCAAACATTGTCCTATGTCAATGGAAGACTATACATGAACATATATTTGTACGTAGTACACAACACACAAACAAACATGGTAGTTATTGTACCAAAATCATAAAGCATCATAGTTTTAAAAGGCGCAAGGCACAAAGGCCACTTAGAGCCTTGAGGCGCAAGGCGAACCTAAGGTGAGGGTTTTTGTGAAGTGAAATGTGACCTTAAATGCACAACAATTTTATAAAATATGATTCAAAGTATGATTATATTAATTTAAAAAACTAAAGATTTCTAATATTTAAAGAAAAATTCAATGAAAAGGTTAGAAAAATTTTGGCTATATACTTAGAAATTTCAAGAATAAAAGTGTTTTTAAAAGCAATATAGTCTATATGGCGCGCCTTCGCAGAAGACGATGTGTTGGAAGGTGAGGTGCTATAACTAGGGAGTGGTCGTGCCTTGAGCCTAGGCGCACCTTTTAAAACTAAGTAAAGCATACAAAAAAGTGTTTCAAAAAATAACAAAAACTAGATATTAGAGAAATCACCCCCACCGAACGATTGCTCCTAGAGATGCTGTCAGAACCTTGAATCCCTTGATCGAGCTGAGCCCCACAAGGTCCATCACCTTTAAACAATCTCTCGACACGCTGATATTTTGATTGATAAAAAGCCACGTATCGCCTTATTTATTTCCTGAAACCAAGAAGTCGTAAATGAGCATTCTTTCTTGAATATTAGAAGAAACAATACAAAATAATAATTTGTACAAACGTGGACTCGCATAACAAACAACCAATTTCATGTAACAGCATACTTAAATTTGGGAAACAAATAATGAAACTATGGGAAAATATTATGGCATGCTAACCAACACCATCAACTTTCTAAAATATGTAATTTCACCTCGAGTAACTTTACACTTCCCTAAAAAACATAAACTAGAATTAAAACAAACCAAGACATAGGGTTTCTCCAAATTACCACCAATTTCATCTATCGAAAAAAAAGGCTTCAAAAAATTAATAAATAAAACCTAAGTAGATTGTTCTCATAAAAGCCTCTATTATTTGCTCACAACTCACGTGTCTCCCGTTTCTTCCTTATTCAAAACTTCTAGAAATACTAAGATAAAATATATCAATTTAGCAAATAATTGTCAAGAATTACATTTATAGATTGGATAGAAAATAGCCATGTGGATCTATAAGCTCAGTACTCATTTTGGATAGCACCTTATCATATTCTCCTATGAATCCAAATATAACACACAAAACCTAGCAGAGGTACTCAGGTCAAATGGTTGTTTCAGATGGCAGCATTTTTATTATCCTCTAACAGCACAACATAAACTTATTCAAAGCAGAAAGGTAAAACACAAAGTTTTACATACCGGAGAAGGTATTTGTAACACCCTTGTCCTGAGAGAGGTGTGCATGTGCATATGATATCAGAGGTGTATAAGATCACCAAGCGTCACATAGTAGTATTTCGAGACTTAAAGTAGGAAATGAAAGTTTATGGAACCCGATTTCGTGTATGAGAACAAGGGTACAATTGTCATTTAGCAACAGGGACATGAATATGAAAATCATTAAGTGTAGAGATGGGCCACAATACAAATAGCATAAGTCATAATTGAAAAATTAAAGAGATGAGACTAAATTCTTATAATTTGAAAAGTTTTTTTAGCATATAAATAGAGGGAGACATAAGCCAAACTCATTTGGTCTCATATTTTGGCTAGGGTCACCTGCTCAAAAAAAAAAAAAAAAAGGCTGTGAGGAGAATATAGAGAGCCAAGAGGAGAAGAGGGAAGAAGAAGGAGAAGGAGAAGAATGACCAAACAAAGGTGTATGGATTTTGGGTTTTTGTATGGAATCATGTATATTTTGGATTTCTAGGCTTTTGGTATGGATTATTGGACCTTATATGGATTTGCTGGTTCTTGGTTTTTGATATGTTCCTAAATCTCTAGGGCTTGAGGTTGTTTGTTGTTTTGGATGAATTCCATGTGTTGGTTTTGGAGTGGAATTCAAGCGTAAAAGGAGAATGTTGGCTTTTTTAAAGGAAATTCTGTCAAAATTTAGTAAAAACCCTTGTTTTTTGCCTCTTTGGCTATAGATTGCCATAATCATCCAAATGAATTGATTCCAATTGGTAAATAACCATAAGAGATAGGCAAATTTATAGAAGGAACCAAGAGCAAAATTGTAGCTCTAAGGCTCACAACATGGACTGAAAGGTGAGCTCTCGTGTAGCTCACTCTTCAGATTATGCTCGTTTGCTCTGGGTACTGTAGTGTTTTGGCCATGGAGTTTCCTCATCAAAACTGAGTGATTCAAAATTCTGCAAAATATACTCTAGGGGAATAAGTTAGCTGAAGTGCAAGCAAATCTGTAAGCCAAAAGTGCCTACAAATTTGTCAAAGTGGAGCTATGTGCAGATTTTGTTCTGCCAAATTGAGTCATCTAGATGTAAAATACAATAACTTGAGTTTTGGTGATCCAAATTGGGTGATTCCAATTGGTGAAGAAACCTTAGAATCATAGCTTCAAATGAGTGAAGGAACCATTTCCAATTTATGGAGCAGATCCAGAAATCATGATAACAGTAGTGATTCAGTGAGTTTGGAATCAAAAACATGCTGTAACTTGTGTTATGGTCAGGGCCTTAGAGAATTAATTTACATTGAAATTTAAAATAGATGTCATTGGATATATAAAGGACTGATCTGGAGAGTTTCATAATTTTTGAAGACATTTTGAATCATTTTTGGGTAATAAAGTCCATAGGGTATTGTTGGAAAAAAGGTTACCAAAATGAGTGGTTTTTTTTTTTAGGGGTTTTTTTTTAGTGCTCAAGGGTAAATTGTTAATTTGACTTTATATGAATAAGCTGTGTGGATTCATCTTAAAGTGACTTAAGGGGCTTGAAGCACGTTAAGTTTATACGCCATACGTAGGTGATTAATAATGCTGTCGTATTCGCTTGAGGCGTAGGCTAAAAGCAAAGGAGGCAAAGTAGTGATTTTGTGCTCAAGTTTGGGAAACAAAGAGGTGAGTGGTTCTAAACTCCATTTTCCAAATACTAGTATTATTATGAACTGTTTTGCACTGGTATTTTTAAATGGTTTTGATTGTAAACCATGTTTGAAAGGCAAGCAAATGAGTTTTAACAAGGAAGCAACCGGTTTTGATTTTAAACCATATATGAAAAGCAAATAAGTAATGGCTTTGATTCATTCAACCATACCTTTAAAAAGCAAGCAATGAGTTTAGCAAGCAATTTGTTTTTAACTATAAAACCATATTTCAAAGAGCAAGCAAGCAAACAAAAGTCTACTTCGTAAAATAGGCCTAACCAAAAATCCCTTTAGTCTAAGTGCAAGCATCCGGTCAGTATTCCGCACGCAGCGGTGGGTGTTAGGATTTCATACATGCATTTTAGATTGCCTGGTCGGCAAACTTAGAACATGCATCATACATTTAAAGGAGACCGTGGCACGTACTGGAGTATATAAGGCTAAGAGCTCTAACTAAATTATGGTGATGGAGACCCAGGTCAATTCCACCATATTTAACGGAAGGTGACGCGGCCAAGGCCCTTCCACCTAGGTGATGTGACCTGTGTCCTTCCACAGTAACGGTCGATGCCCGTGCTCCCGTGTTCACTAGGTACATCTATTAGGAAAGACCTCCAGGGTTGATGATTTATGTCTACGTTTATACAGCTTTAAAAATCAACCATCGCACACCTCGATTTCCAAGCTCCCGTGTTCGTTCGCGAGCAAACCCGGGCTGAGCCTGAGCTCCCGCTTTTATTTTAAACAACGTGTTGGAGCCCAGTCCCGCTTTATTTCAAAGCATGCGGTTGAGCTCAGGCTCCCGTGTTTATGAAAAGTTTTGAGAAACTTTAGCCAAAAGGTTTATGAAAAGTTTTGAGTAAATTTTAAAGCAAGAGATTTGAGAAAATTTTTAGAAACTTTTTAAAGTAAAGATAAAGCAAGCAAGAGATTTTTGAAAGGTTTTATAACTTTCAAGTAAGGCAATAAAAGTTTCATAAACTTTTAAAGTAAAGCAGCAAAAGAAAGAAATAATTATGGAAAATATCATGTAAACGGAAGTTTTATGCTAGCTTAGATGTTTTCTCCGAAAAACAAAACATTTTCTAAAAGCATACACTCACCGAGCTCGCACTAAGTATTGCTTTAAAAACTATTTTCCGTGTAATGTGCATTTTGACACTGGAGCACAATAGGAGTCCCCTGACATCAGTATAAGTGTTGTGTATAAATAGAATTTTGTATGGAAATACCTTGAACTTGTATAAAGGAATATATGTATGTACATAATGTGTTTACGAAATGGAGGTTATTGTCAGTTATGTTTGATATAGTGTAAAATTTTGTATACGGTGTTTTGGGGACATGTCCATATACACCGTTATGTCACAAATTTTATAAATCACAAGTTTAGAAAAGAAATTTTTTTATACGAGATCAAGCAAGCAATACAGCTTCGGGCTTCACGTGATTTTCTAGTTGTTAGAGGTAACGGTCAGATTTCAGGAGGGCCGCACACCTGCCGATAGTAGGGGTGGGGGTGTGACAAGGTGGTATCAGAGCATAAGTTGTTATTAAGCATCGTAGTTTTTGTATACACTATTTTACACTACTGGCAACCATGCATTTTCCATTTTAAAGTACATACATATCAAGTAATTCAAAGTATTAAACAGTTGATTTTTTTTTATATACAGCACTATGTCAGGCAGAGGACGTCGAGGTCGTCCTAGGAGAGTCATTCCAGAGGTTTCCGAATCACCCCGCAGCATCCCAGAGATGAGCACATAGTCTGGGTTCCATCACCACCTTCTATGAACGCTCTCCAAGAAGAGCCAGCCCACCATCTAGCCACCGTAGAGGGAGCTCAAGTGCCAAGATTGTTTGTTTCGCAGAGCGGTGTGGCACATATTGCACAGATAGTAGCCATAGCGACCGTCACACCTGGCGCCTCCACCGCCACCTAGAGTAGTTCCCAAGAACCCGGAGGTCGACAGAGAGAGACAAAAGCTAGGTGCCAAGCCATGACAGATCCGTGTGCACCCTGCGATGGCTAGGACCGAGTAAATAAGGTTTATGGAGTTATGGGCTGCACGGATGAGCAAAGGGTCTTGTTTTCCAATTTAATGGAAGACAGGCTAAGGATCGTGGGATCGTGAGTAGGAGGTAACTTAATGGCATATCATGGGACCAATTTCAACAAGAGTTCACTGATAGGTTCTTTCCTTAGAGTCATAAGGATTCAAAAATTGATGAGTTCTTCAGGTTAGAACAGAAGAACATGTCAGTGTCAAATTATGAGAAGAGGTTCTCGGAACTAATTAGATTGGTTCCATATATTCAAGCTGATGAAGCCATGAAGTGCAAAAGGCTTTCGCCCATCAAGAAGACCTGATCCGAGTGCATTTGTGTCTACTGCCCTATAATAGATTCGGGGGACTTTAGTTGAGGTAGTAGAGGTTACAGAGGCCGAGGTGCGTGTCATGAGTCACTTCTGGGTCAGTGGATCGAAATCCCAAATAAGCAGCGTGTGTCCAGAGTATTCCTCCTGTCTGGTCATATGTGTCGAGGTGATACACCCATGGGTGTAGCAGATATATACAGATGTGTTTCATCGTGGCCAAGAAGGCCATTTCATTAGGAGTGCCTCGCCTAATCGGGTGCGTAAACATCAAGAGGCTACCTAGCTACCCAAAGATCGCAGATTAGCACACAGGTCAGCCGGGGAGAGGCTTCCGCGCGGTAGGGCCAACACAACAGCAGTGCAGAGGCTAAGAAGTGGTGAGGCGCAGGTAGTGCTCCTGTGGATGCGCACAGAGACCCGCATCGTGCCGTGTTTATGATATGACTAAAGAAGATGCGCATGCAAACTGATGTGGTCACCGGTATTATTTCTATCCTGATCATGATGCATATACATTAGCGACCCAAGAGCTACGATTCACGGTAATTCAAGCCATTCTTAGATCGTTGTGATAGAGACCTGTACCATTAGAGGGCTGTATGAGAGTTTCCCCCTTCCAGCTGAGATCCGTTATCGCGACAGAGAAATGTGAGATAGTAGAGAGTTCTGATTGAGGGACAGAGTCCCAATGATCTCAGAAATTTGGGGATAATGAGGGATTCTCGGGCGCGGTTCTCAGATGGATTGGCCGTCTCGCCATGCAGCCACATTAGATTGTTATAAAAAGGAAGTAAAGTTGCATAGGCCAGTGTAAAACTGGAGGTTAAGTTCGGGAATATGTAGAGAGTTATCTCCAAGAGGACTTTATGACAAGGCAGAATGTCAAGGTGAAGGTCATTGTGGCATTCAGCGATGCGGGTGGAAATGGTGAAAGGAGGGGACTCGTGGATGAGATTCCAAGCTTGTTAGAGTCCCGCATGTATTCTGCATGATATTGCAACGATTACCTTAAAGAGAGGAGTCACCATTGATTTGATCCCGGGATCGAGCCCATTTCCATTCCTCCTATACGGCTCTCAGAGAGTCGAGAGCCTAAGGCCCACCAGAAGAATTGTTAAGGGATTCATTCGACCGAGCATATCCCCATGGGAGCCCAGTTCTCTTCGTGGAAAAGAAAGATGGAGTATGGCCGTGCATAGATTTCATGTATAGCCGAACAAAGCTACCATCCGCACCGCGATTCACTCCCTAGGATCGATGAGTTATTTGATCAACTCCAAAGGGTCCTGCGTACTCCAAGATATTTGAGGTCGGGGGATCACGCTTGAGGGTGCAGAGGGTGATGTTCCTAAGACTACATTCGTGGCACGCCACGGACATTATGAGTTTTCCTCGTGATGCCGCTATTTATCAATGTCCAAAGAAGGCTGATGATTTTGATGAACCGAGTATTCCAACGATTCGGATAGGTTCGTCATAGTTTTTATTGATGATATTCTAGTATATTCAGTAGTTTTTCCGGGAGGAAATATCTCGTGAGCACTCGGGAGGGATTGTATTTTCTGCGCACCCTAAGGGAGAGATAATTATATGCTGTTGAGCAAGTGTCGCTTTGGCTCGACAAGGTGGCATTCCTGTGTCATGGATTTCACCGATGGTGTGGAGCGTGGATCCCGTAAAAATGTAGCGTGATAAATTAAAAACCACCAAAGAATGTGTCGAGGTCGAGCTCTTGGTTTAGCAGGGTACTATAGGAAGTTTGTTGAGGGGTTCTCCAAGATAGTGGCCCCATTGACCAAGCTGACAAGGAAAGATTTCAAGTATGATTTGGTGGATGCCTGCCAGTAGAGTTTCGAGGAGTTGAAGGGTAGATTGACTTTAGATCCAGTTCTAGCTTTGCCTAATGGGAGAGATGGCTTAGGTTTACGTTGATGCTTCTGGTATGCCTTGGTTGTGTTTTGATGCGAATGATAGGGTGATTGCATATGCCTCTAGACAAATCAAGAAGCATGAGGAGAATTACCTACACATGACTTAGAGTCAGAGTAGTCATGTTTGCTCAAGATATGGAGACATTACTTATATGGTGTTCTCGCAGATCTTTACTGCATCATAAGAGTCTTCAGTAATATATTTTTCACCTAGAAAGAGTTAAAACCCGAGGCAAAGAAGATGGCTTGAGTTGATTAAGGACTACGACCAGATCTATCGAAAACATCCAAGAAGCTAATGTCGTGAAAGGTATGCCTCGAGTAGGCGACCAGAGAGTTCTTTGTCTCATATGAGATCAGTTACCTCCCACCGTTGGTGGATCTCGAGAGCATTAGGGTGATATTGGAGGTTGAGGATTCGTGAGCCTTATTAGCCACGCTTCACGTTAGACTTCACTTCTAGTGGACCGCATTCTAAAGCAGGGAAGCCACCGATCCACGATGACGCTTAAGGAAGAGATAGAAAGGAAAGAAAGTGTAGTTTCAAATCGTAGATGATGGCATGATAGTGAAAGGACAAGTAGTATGGCGAATCGAAGAGAGACATTATGGAAGAAGCACATTCATCTCGCTGCATGCTATGCATCCGTAGTACCAAAATGTACTGTGACTTTGGTTAACATTACTGGTGGAATGGGATGAAGAAAGAGATAGCGAGTTTCGTTTCTAGGTGCCTAACCTCGCCGTGAGGTGTAGCTGCGTAGCACGAGGCCCAGGAAGATACGCTTACTCCTATTCAGTGTGGAAATGGGAGAAGGTTACTGCGGATTTTCGTGGCAGGTCTTCCACGGACTCAAAGGCAACATGATGCCATATGGGTATTAGTTGATCGGACATCAAATCGCCATTTTCTAACAATTAATGTTGAGGATTCATTGGAAAAGGCCGTTATATGTAGATGAGATAGTGAGACTCCATGGGGTTCCGGGGCCGATAGTTTCAGACGAGACCCTGTGTTCACATCCGTGTTTTGGGCCTCTATTTTGCAACAATAAGTAGGTAATTTCGCTACATTTCACACACACATTTCATCCTCGCACTGATGGTCACCGAGAGGACTATCTCAGACGTTAGAGGATATGCCGAGAGCTTGTGTGATGGAATTAAGGAGTTGGGATACCATTTATAATTGTATGGAGCTTGTTTATAACAACAAATTTATCGCCGATAGGAATGGCAACTATTCGAGGCAATCGATGGTAGGAAATGTAAGACTCCAAAGCAGGCTGGATGAGGTTGGTGAGAGAAGACTAGTAGGCCCCGACCAGTGCAAATCACTTCAGAGAAAGTGAAAATGGTTCGTGATAACTTAAAGAAAGCAATAGATAGAAAGAAAAGTTATGCGGACAACCGTCATAGAGACTTGCAGTTCGAGATAGGTGATCGGGTCTTTTTGAAGATTTCTCCTTGGAAAGGTGGCTGAGATTTGGGGCTTGTGCTCAGTCCAAGATTTATAGGACCTTATGAGATTGTGATCAAGGTAAATAAAGAACATGTTGAAGTTACCCTAGAGTTATCAAGGATTCATGACACATTCCATGTGTCGATGTTAAGGAAGCACATCCCAGTCTCACACGTGCCGAGACCACCCAAGGCAGCCTAAAGGAGAATCTGACGTATGAGGAAACACCTGTGCATTGTAGATCGCAAGGAACAGGTGTTGAGAAGCAAAGTGATTCCATTAGTTAAAGTCCTATGGAAGAATCTTGAGAGGGAGGTAGAAGCATTGGGAGCCGTGAGGCTCGACGCGCGTCAGCATTCCCTCACTTATTTTCTCCCGAATGAGGTATTTTCCTTTCCTTTCCTTTCTTTTGAGTTTAGTTTATTCATTTCGAGGACTTAAATGTTCCTATGAGGGAGGGATTTTGTAACACCCTCACACGAGAGTGTACAAGCATATGATACCGGTAGGGGTGTATAAGAGTACCAAGTGTCATGATAGTAGTCATTTGAGACTAAAGTAGGAAATGAAAGTTTATGGAACCCGGGATTTGTGTATGAGAAATCAAGGGGTACAATTGTCACTTAGCAATAGGACATGAATATGAAAATCATTAAGGTAGAGATGGGCCACAATACAATAGCATAAGTTACAATTGAAAAATTAAATAGATGAGGACTAAATTTATAATTTAGGCAAAGTTTAGCATATAATAGAGGGAGACAGTTTCTCAAACTCATTTGGTCTCATATTTTGGCTAGGGCTTCACTGGGCTCTGGAGGAGAAGGAGAGAGCCAAGAGGAGGGAAGAGCAGCGCAAAGAAGGAGAAGGAGTAGAATGACCAAACAAAGGTATGGATTTTTTGGTTTTTGTATGGAATCATGTATATTTTGGGATTTCTGTGCTGTATGGATTACTGACCTTATATGGATTTCCATGGTTCTTGGTTTTGATCTAGTTCCTAAAGCTGCTTGAGGTTGTTTAGTGTTGCTTGGATGAATTCCATGTTGGTTTTGAGGAATTGTTGTAAAAAGGAGAATGTTTGGTTTTTTGAAGGAAATTTGCCAAATTTGGTAAAACCCCTGTTTTGTTTGGCTATAGATTGGGTTATAATCATCCAAATAATTGATTCCAATGGTAAAGAACCAAAAGAGATAGGGCTACAATTTATAGAAGGAACCAAGAGCAAATTGTAGCTCTAAGGCCCTAAATACGGACTGAAAGTGAGATCGTAGCTCACTCCGATTATGCTCTGTTTTGGGTATGGTTGTAGTGTTTTGGCCATAAGTGGAGTTTCACTCATCAAAATTGAGTGATTCAAAATTCTGGGTAAAATAGACTTCTATGGGAATAATTTAGCTGAAGTACGTGCATGCAAATTGTAAGCCAAAAGTGCCCAGAAAATTTGTCAAAGTGGAGCTATGTGCAGATTCTGTTCTGCCAAATTGAGTCATCTAGATGTAAAATACAATAACTTGAAGTTTTGGTGATCCAAATTGGGTGATTCCAATTTGGAGAAGAAACTCCTAGGAATTTATAGCTTCAAATATTTGAAGAAAACCATTTCCAATTTATGGAGTTAAGATCCCAGAAATCAAGGATAACAGTAGGTGATTCAGCGTGAGTTTGGAATCAAAAACATGCTGTAACTTGTGTTATGTGGTTAAGGGCCTTAGAGAAGTGAATTTTTTACATTGAAATTTTGGCGTAGATGTCACGAATATATAAAGACTGATCTAGAGAGTTTATACTGAAGAGCTTTTGAATAATTTTTGGGTAATAAAGTCCATGAGCATGTTGGAAAAAGGTTACCCAAAATGAGTGGTTTTTTTTTTTGTTGTGGCTTAGTGCTCAAGGGTAAATTGTTAATTTGACTTTATATGAATGTCAGGTGATCTTAAAGTGACTTGGCGGTGAAGTACGTTAAGTTTATACGCCATAATGTAGGTGATTAATACGTTGTCGTATTCTGCTTGAGTATGTAAAGCAAAGCAAAGGAGGCAAAGTAGTGGATTTGTGCTCAAGTTTGGGAAACAAAGAGGTGAGTGTTCTAACCTATTTTTCCAAATACTAAAGGTATTATTATGAACTGTTTTGCACCGGTATTTAAATGGTTTTCATTGTAAACCATGTTTGGAAAGGCAGCAATGAGTTTAACAAGGCAAACGGTGTTTTGATTTTAAACCATATATGAAAAGCAAATATAATGGTTTTGATTCATTCAACCATACTTTTAAAAAGCAAGCAATGAGTTTAGCAAGCAATGGTTTTTAACTATAAAACCATATTTCAAATAGCAAGAAAGCAAACAAAAGTCTATTTTGTAAAATAAGCCTAACCAAAAATCCCTAGTCTTAAGCAAGCATTCGGTCAGAGGTATTCCGTACGTGTGCGGTGGTGTTAGGATTTCATACATGCATTTTAGATTGCCTGGTCGGCAAACTTAGAACATAATTATACATTTAAAGGAGACTGTGGCACGCATCGAGCATATAAGGTTAAGAGCCGAACTAAATTATGCGATGGAGACCCAGGTCAATTCCACCATATTACCGGAAAAGGTGACGTGGGCCAAGGCTCCTTCCACCTAGGTGATGTACCCAGTCCTTCCACAGCACGGCCGATGCCTGCAGCTCCTTGCGGTTCACTAGGGTACATCTATTAGGAAAGACCTCCAGTGGTTGATGATTTATAAGCATGTTTATACAGTTTTTAAAAATCAACCATTTGCACACAATTGAGCCCAAGCTCCCGTGTTTGTTTTAAAGCAAACGGTTGAGCCCAGGCTCCCGTTTTTATTTTAAAACAAACGGGTTGGAGCCTGTGCCCTGCTTTTATTTCAAAGCATGCGGTTGAGCTCAGTTCCCGTGTTTATGAAAAGTTTTGAGAAACTTTTTGAAGCAAGGTTTATGAAAAGTTTTGAGCAACTTTTAAAGCAAGAGATTCGAGAAAAGTTTTGTGAAACTTTTAAAGTAAGATAAAGCAAAGAAAACAGTTAGATTAAAGCGCTTTATAAACTTTCTGGGTATAAAGCAAATAAAAGTTTTTAAACTTTAAAGTAAAGCAAAGCAAAGAAAGAAATAATTATGGAAAATATCATATAAACGAAAGTTTTACAGTTTTTAGATGTTTTCCGAAAAAACAAAACATTTTCTAAAAGCATACACTCACTGAGCTCGTTTAGCTCATTATTTTCTGCTTTAAAATCCGCTTCTCTGCACAGTACTTAATAATCGGAGCACAATAGGAGTCCCCGACACGCATAAGTGCCGTGTATGGGTCAGAATTTCTGTATGGAAAT
The DNA here is from genome assembly GCA_016808115.1 of Tetrastigma voinierianum. Taxonomy (NCBI): domain Eukaryota; kingdom Viridiplantae; phylum Streptophyta; class Magnoliopsida; order Vitales; family Vitaceae; genus Tetrastigma; species Tetrastigma voinierianum. Next base: position 8,418 of record JAEQBH010007911.1, on the reverse strand, counting down.
ACTAACTTGTATAAAGGAATATATATGTACATAATGGTTTATGAAAATGTGTGGAGGTTGTTGGTTGCCATGTTTGATATAGTGTAAAATTGTGTATACAGGTTTTGGGACATGTCCTATATACAGCTGTTATGCTGCCGAAATTTTATAAAATCACAAGTTTAGAAAAGAAATTTTTTTTTATACGAGATTGAAGCAAGCAATACGGCTTCACTTCACAGGATTTTCTAGTCGTTAGAGGTAACACCTGAGATTGGTGGAGTGGCCGACAACGCGATAGTGTGGGTGGGGGTGTGACAAGATTCAAGTCTCTGTATCAGACTTCATTCTCATGCCACATAATGCATCGACGTAAATGATTTTGCTTTACGCTTCCTATAAAAATCTACATCCCTTTATCCACATAGTCAAAGAAAAACGAAAGGATGGAGGCATAATTAGACCACTAAAAACCGAACAAGTCATCCAAAAATTTCCTATGTTTAGGCAACGGGCGCTGCAAAGCATGTTTGACCAAATAACAAAGATTAATTGTCAAAGAAGTTATTTTTACCAAAACAAAGCAACAAGACCTTAAAATATAGTAGCATGCAAATTTAAGGACTACAATAATAAGACAGTAAAACCACTTTCTTGACAGAGAATTACATAATCAATGAAGAAAAAGGATGAGGTATCCTTCAAAGAAAGGAGAAAATACAAAGTGAGAGAAATAAACTAAAAACTGAAACAAGAAAGAGAATGGCTACTAGATTTTTTTTAACCACCGAGATCCAGCACTTCTAAAGAAGTTCTAGCAATATAGCTCAACATGCTCCTGCATTATATGTGGTTCAACAATCGAATCACATGCAATAATCCCAAAAACAAACCAGGTCCACAAAATAGTTTACAGCAACATGATGTTGATTGAATATCAGAACACTCTGTTGTAAATGTTTTTCCATCTGATCCATGTCCTTAAGCTGCCAAATCAATAATCCACATAAGCATATTACCCTGTATAATTTGAGAATCTTTCTGGACCAACCACTTCTATAGCCTCATTGTCTGCCATGGAAGGCAAAAAAAGCATGCCAGCAATTAATTCAGGATTGATCATGAAACGGATCTCTTCCTACATGAGATAGTAATGAAGACAAAATATTAAGGATCAAAGCTTCCACTATTTAAGAGGAATTTACAAGAAAAACATGGCCAGAGTGACGCATAAAGTGAAGAAAAAATTTAACAACAGAAAGAAACGAGAAGCCATGAATAAGAAAACAATCTCAGTAAAAATGAGCTCCAAGATATTGCCCCGGTCCATTCTATCTAGGGAAGGTCAAAGCTGTAAGTGGTCAACTCGAAGCTTAAGACTACAACTAGATGAAGGGAAATTAATTACTCAATAATCTGATTTTCATTCTTTCATATATAGTGGATTTTTGCAATTGATGTGACCTTATTTTTGCATCGATTAAAGGTTAAGGCAATATGTGAGATAATTTTTTTTTTTATGTATAATTTCTGTTCTGTGTGTGATCGGAGTTTATTTCTTTACTCAAAAGTGATACTAGTAAAATCCTTAAATAAAAAATAATGGCTGATTTATTTTAATTTAATTTAATTAATCTAAGATAAGCCAAAAAATTATTAGTTTAAGATATTTTATTTACACTTAAAAAACAGAGTAATTACTTATTCACAATCACCACCCACACGCCCCTTTCGATCTCTTAGTTAAACTCTTTCAGCTTTTCGCATGGAATCGATTGTTTGCTCTAGGCCATCTTGTTACTTGTTACCCAAAAATGTCGACAGCCATAATTTTGCCGGGGTTTGATAAAGACACCTAGTTTCAAGTATCCACATGTGTTTTCGATTTGAAACTCCTATTTGTGTGCGTGTGTGTGTGTGTGTGTGTGTGTGTGAGAGAGAGAGAGTAGGGGCAGGTCATTCGACATCACTACTACTTCATTAATTGATAATTATAAGGGGGAAACCATTTGTCATATGCTAACACAGCTCCTACTAATGCTTGATTTATAAAAATAGAAATAATCAATTCCAAGATTCTTGTATAATTTCACTGACGTAAAATTACAATTACATCGCTATTGTTTCCAGATTGCCCCAAAACATGGATGTAATATGAAATTCTAATAGGTAAACAGAGTAATGTGAAGATGGAACCTCAAACATCCTTAAAAAATAACCCAAAAAAGAAAAAACCAATAAGATAATATCAACAAAGCAAACAATACGGCTTGGTGGTAAAACTTCGATACTCCCACATGCATGGTCCGCTTCAATGAGTTTCAAATAAGCAACCTTCAAGCCCTCATAGAATTTAAGATGCAAGATAGCAATTTTTCACCCATCCACCACAATAATGATCTCGATGCTAAGCTCCTTTTATGCAAGAATTCAAATGATGATTTTTTTCGATAAGCAATGAAATTTTAAATGACGAAAATAAGGGGAGGCGACCAATTTAAACAAGATATACACAAGGGAATGAGTGCGATAATTTCCTTTGTCTTAATTCTGCTCATTCCATGAATAACCATCAAGGTAAGCATGCATCCAAGTAATCCTATGCAAGCTAATGTAACAAAAACGAACCACATACTTGGTACTATACACCCATAATAAATGGAGCAAGAAAATGAAACAAAATTTAGATTAAAAGAATAAAACCATAAAGGTGATATGGCTCAGTATCATCACTAATCTTTTTTCCTTTCTTTGATGGGTAAATGTTTTTTCTTTTCCGTCCACATTGATCCGAACCTAGAACCTCCCGTAGTTCTACTTAATCCTTCTTTACCACTTGAGCCTAGCCAAAGGCCAGCATCATCACCAATCTTTTCAACATTCAACAATCAGACAGGCTAGATTTTTATTGGTATTCATGCAAGTGAATCAATCTACCTAACTTATTTGAAGAATATATTTATCCTTAAAAACCTTGCTATATTTGGAATTTAAAAAAATGGAAAACATTCATTTTTTTTTTAAAAGGGACTAAGTTGTAGATCAAGCTGAGGTTACCTCAAATTTTTTTACTCACAGAAATGACATCAATTTAGCCAACTCTGTAGCTCACATCCTCTAAGTAAGAATTCCTCTAATAGAGCAATTTGGTATACTCAATATACCCATTACATACATTATCACATATCAAAACAGAGCTCTCCTTGCAGATACTAAATAGAATATGTCATTGTGCTTAATGGACTCATACACAACCCAACAAATGTGATAGAAAGACAATTCATAAAGCTCATCAAAATAAGAAAGAAAGAAATCAAAACCAGAAAGCAACATACGAAAACAAATGGTCAAAGTTGATCATTGGAAGATGTTTTGCATCTCTGTTGGAGGTTTGAAACAGACAAAAGAAGGAGCACGTGAGAAGAGCGCCCAATCACTCCCGGAAAGCAATGTGACGATATTGCGCTGCATCAAGGCAAATGATAGGAAAACGGTGCACCCATTAAGAATGAATTACAGGTTTACATGTTGGAGCGTAAATATATCAAACTACAATCACGCAACAAGACACAGTTGGATCAGTCTTAGATGGATATGCCGATACATGCAAAAAAAAGAGTCGTTGTAGACCTAATTAAAATAAAACATGGTTTTAACTGAGGATTAGAAGAAAATTTCATGCGAATAAACACCATATGGTAAAAATGATGCATCGATCTAACAAGCCTCAAGAGCTCCCCTAATGCCATTGCACTAGGTCGACGTCCCTACCATATTGCAGTTAAAGGTCAGAACTTAGCTCATATACTAATAACAACCAACAACAACATAAAGTAGATAAGAACTAAGATGTCAAAGGGATGTTGCATCTGATACAAATCAATTACACATTCACAAGCTCACCATAATCTTATGAAACTAATCTAATGGAATGAAGGACGAAATGGAACAAACATTATCTGAAGGTATACCTGGCTGAGAAACACAATGCCTGACTGTTGGGAATTCAATATACGAAGCCCTGTTTGAACTCCATCAATAAGAGTGCACGATCTCGACAGTGGGAATTCCAAGAGAGAGGGAAAGCAAGAGCAAATCGCGAGCGCCTAGGACCTCAGCAAACCATTTGGTGGATTCGGGCCGAGACAACAGCTGAATTGACTGAAATCATCCGATTCCGAATTCTAGCAAAAAAAAATTGTTCAAGAGAAATCAGAAGCGGAAGGTTACCTCATCGAAGAAAAGGGCCTAGCCATGAGAAGCAAAAGCGGAGAGGCGTTGGGAGGAGAGAGAAAGGGAGTGGCGAGATCGGAAATGGCGAGGAATGTGGAGTTTCGGACCGGATTCCGCACGATCGTGACCTCTCGCTATTGTTTTGAGCAGCTCGATCACCGGCGATGGCCACTGCAGTGATGATCCTTCGACTACCACTCCCAAATATGGCAGCATCGATCGCAAGTCTTCCCGCTTCTCCATACTTTCTTCTTCTACCATTGCTTTTCGCTATGAGATGACGGCTTTAGGAACCCAGGAATAATTTCAACCGCCGAAATAATACTTTCTTTTTTTTTTTAAATACCAATACCAATTTGATATGTTTTTAAATTTTAATTTTAAGTTAAAATTATATTTGATGACTACGCTTTAAATTTCAAAGATAAAATCATAATTACAAACCACGGTTTTAACTTTTAGGTTACCCTCTCATGTGTGGATACAAGTGAGGGTAATTTTTCAAGGCACTCTGTGAGAGACTATGGAACAGATTACATGGGTGGCAATCAAAATTATTATCCGAGAAGGGAGGTTCTTGTGGAAAACAAGAGTCTGTGCCGTTTCCCACCTACTACATGAGTTCTTTCCAATCCCCGATCTCCTCAGGAAGAGCTCGAGAGGATGATGAACTCATTTTGGTGGGGTACGAAACCTACTAGCAAGAGAAAGATAAACAGGATAAAATGGGACACTTTATGTATGAGAAAGGAGCAAGGAGGTATGGGATTCCGGGATCTCCACTTCTTCAACCTTGCAATGTTGGGCAAACATGGTTGGAATTTTGTCTCTAACCCGCATAATCCAGCTAATAGATTGATCAAAGCAAAATACTTTCCTTAGGGGAATTTTCTATCAACTCCTTGGGAATTTTCTATCGCTCGAATCAGGGTCTCGAACTCTGAGCTATACATGGAAGAGTATATGGTCAGCGCAATCCATCCTTAAAATGTAGTATGTGGCATAGAAATGGAAAACTGGCAATGTTTGGCAGGACTTTTGGTCGAAAGACGATACTCACCTACACCTCCTCACTCCTATCGCAAGTGTGTATGCTCAAGATGTGTTTATTCCAAGAACACAGGAATGGGACATAGAAGTAGAACTACTACAAGAGCTTTTCTGCCCTAGAGATGTACAAGCTATAGCACAAACACCAGGTTCAACAACAAGGGGAGGGGATCAACTTATATGGCACTTCACAAAGAATGGAATGTATTTGGTAAAGTCGGGGTATAGACTTTCCTTCAGTGATAGAGACCAGCATGTGTCCACAGTAATCGGGTAATCACAACTATTTGGAATCTCAAACTGGCCCCGCACGCTGCTAAAATTTTCCTCTGGCGTGCATGCTTGGGCTGCCTCCCCGTTCTTACTACCCTTCAAGGTAGAGGCATCCAACTTAACCCCCTTTGCCCTATATGTCTCCAGGAACCAGAAACCATAATGCATGCTCTCCTATTGTGTGGAAATGTCAAAGACCATCTTGCAAACTACAACCTTGGATCCAAAGAAAATGGGCAAAGAAGCTTCTCCCTTGCAAACAATATACCACAAACTCCCCCTTTTGAGCAAGGCACATGTAAAGCAAGACAGCTACGTACTATGGACGATATAAGCAACATAATGCAAAGGTTCGGAATACAATTCCACTCCTACAGCCCAACAGAGTTTTGACTTTGTGAGCGCTTGGAATTTGGTAAGAGATAACCATCCTCCTGGCAACCCCACAAACCCATCAATCCCATGTCGATGGAGTAGACCTCGCCTAGGCCACCTCAAATGCAACATTGATGGCGCTCTCTTTCGGGAATCACTACAAATGGGTGCTCTGGCCAGGCTGGCCAGTGACCTATTAACGGTGCTTGCCCAGCCACCCACATGACTCCTGGGTTGTCCCGGGCTTCCAAATGAGGTTGAAGCCCATGCTCTAGAGAAGCTCTAATCGGATTTACAATTGCAAAATCTTGGAAATGTCATTATAGAAACGGACTGTAAAAGTGTGTTGGACGCCTTACAAAGTCGACTTCTGAGTTGGGTTGTTTGATCATTGACAGTGTGGAGATTAGCTTCTATCAAGAATTTAACACTCTCCTTTGCAAAGCGGCAAGCAAACTTAGCAGCTCATGCACTTAGTAAGGCTACCCGCCATGCTAGTCATCCTCGTTAAAGGCTCCAACTTTTCTTATGGATGCCCTAATCACGATGTTCTTTCTACTGAAGTTATTTCTATCTATCCCTGTTTCCTCCAAGGGTTCTTTCAAAAAAAAACTAAATACGATTTTAAACACCAATTTAAGCATTATTTTAAAGAACATTTTAGACTTGTATTTTTTCAAATACATTATTTTGGGATAAACTTCATCTAAATACTACCTTTACTTTACCTATCCACCGAATTAAAACTCTTCTTAAGATGAAAATGACTTGTAAGATATTATTTAAATATTCTTTAAATTATCTGTTCTATCTTCTAGCCCATTTTCCATTAGTAATTAATCGTGATTTTTTGTCATTCTTCGTACCAAGTCAAATCATCTATATTACGCTTTGATAGTTTTTCTTTCTTAATAAATTGGTTCTTTTATACAAAGCTAGGTTTTAATTTATTTTTTTCATGATTTTGACGTTGACTTATAATGGCTTGTTGTTGTATCGTCTTGGTACGACTATTGGTTTTTTGTAATCTTGTTGCGGCTTTTTATAATGTATGGGTGATTTGGACAATAAAACATATTCGATTAGATGGACAACAAATCAAAGCATAGTTGTCAATATGTTGCATCTAGAGTTACATGTATTCTAGTCATTACATAATTATCAAATGCGAGGTTTTTTAAGCCCATTACATATGTTAATGTAACACCCCTGAATATATCCCTAGTAGTTTTATTACAGTTTTGTAGTATAAGAAAAGTAAAATTTGTATTTTTCAGGATCTAAGTGCTAAAAGTGAAAAAGGATAAAGCCGAGATTAATACAAAAGCCAAGATTATAAATTGGTAATTTGACATTAAGAACCCAAAGGCATAAATATAAGAAGATTACATGCTAAGCTAGAAATTTAATAAGTTGGTTTGCAAATAATAGAAAGATGAAGGCCTTATTAGCAAAATGAGGAATTAAATCAAATAAAAGATAAGGCCAAACATACCTAGCAGAAGACCAAATATTTCATTTTGGAGTGAGAAAGCTAGGGCTTTACTGTGGGAGAAGAGAAGAGAAGAAGAAAAAATCCAAGTTTGGAAGATCTCTTTTTGTTTGGAATTATGTAATACTTGTTTGGAAATTTCTTATTCATGTTTGGAACTTTTGTATGGATTTGTTGCTAGAAACTACTCTAATCATTGGTTTGCAAAAATGGCCAGAACTAGCCATTTCTATAGAAATCACAGGTGAGTATCGGTAATGAAAGTTACTCGGTGTTGCTTTTAGCCTTTAAGAGGGTGAGTACCGGTAATCGAGAGTGAGCACTGCAATTGCAGCTATTTTTGAGTCCGTGGCGGCATTGAGCATTATACCAAAGTTGGTAATGGCGACAAGCTGGTACCAATACCGTGCACCGGCTATCCGAGATGTTGGCATCGACATCGAAAAGTTGAGTACCGTACTCAAAGTGATTTAAGGCCCAGATAATGTTAAGTACCAGTACTGAAAGTTGAGTACCGGTACTTAAAGAGATTTAAGGTCCAGAGAAGGTTAAGTACCGGCACTGAAAAGTTGAGTACCGGTACTACAACCCTGTTTCTGTCATGTTCTTTCGTTAATTCCAAATGAAAGGGTCAGTACATGTATAAAAGTCACATGAAAAATGTTCTGTTTCGTCGCTGGCCGTTGGTTTAATCTTGCTGCGCCTTTCTAATGAAGGGTGATTTAGATAGTAAAACATATTCGATTAGACGGAGACAATAAATCAAAGCATAATCGTCAATATGCTGCAGATCTAGAGTTACAGGTATTCTAGTCATCGCATGATTATCCAATGTGTCGGTTTTAAGTCAATTATCATGCTATTAATATGGATGATGCATCATCATCTAAAATTTTTAATGAATTTGATTATTTATTTTTATCGAATGTATTGTTAGCTTGAATCAATAAATTATATATTTAAAAAAAATCTTAAAATTGCATATGGAATGGGTATAAGTAAAACATTTTGATGGG